>JARQOC010002517.1:0-24407 GCA_033576535.1 Allobates femoralis | reverse complement strand
CATCAGATTCTACAAGGTCATTACTCCTTTCTGACACTTGCCTTGAATGAACAGCGAAGAACTCGTTCAATTTTCTTGTCTTAGCTATCTGTTCTGTTGATTTCATTGTTGATTCTTTTGCTTTACGTCTTTTAGATCCCCAGACTCTCAAATGTCTGTGCCTATCTCCTTCACGATTGTCCATGATGGTAATCTAAAAGTAACAAAATTACCTTGTCAACACTTGAAGTCCTGAAAGGGAATTAAAGATTAAAATATGTACATACGTATGTATGTATATTGTAGAAATTTATTTAGATACTTACCAAAGGTATGTAGTTCACAATGTACTACAACACAGGTCCGGCTCCAGGTTTTTCAGGGCCCCAGGCGTCAGGTGAAACAGTCTCAGTGGGCCCCTTTAAGACATACCACGATTCACGATTATAATATGCAGGCTGCGGTTTGTATTTATGTAACATAGAGGATATATACATATATATATATATATATATATATATATATATATATGAAAAAAAAGGAACAGCACCAGATATTACCAGACTTGTGCAGCGCTTTCTCAACACCGGTCAAGTGTCCATGTAAACAATCCAAATAAGGAAAAAGCAGCACCAATTAGATGTCAAGTGAACCTTTATTGCCAATGGCGTGGCGATGTTTCGGACCGGAGGTCCTTTCTCAAGCAGTGTACAAGTGATAATGCTCCAGTTTATAAAGGTATACACAGGTTCATTCATTATCAAATCATTAGTGAAATATCATTATAAAATCAGAATCCCATTGAATCATCATTATACATAGTGGTTCTATATATTATAAAGTGCATTTAGTGACTACTAAAACGTTTTATCATCATGATTTACAGTTCTTTAGTGCCCATATACATTAATTAGTTAGTGCATTTGATCATTAAAATAAGGTGTCCGCTATTAGGAACTTGACAATCACTCACATGTAATGGCGGGTTTACACGTTGCGATATCGGAGTCCAATTTCAATGAAAAGTCACGTGGTTCGATCGTTGGAGCTGATATCGTTCCTGCGTTGTATGGTGTGAACGTCCAATACGATGCAGGAACGATGTCAATGCGATATCGGGGATTGAATGAGCGTGCTATTCAATGCCCCGATATTGAAGGGAGATTGGAGTCGGATCGTGCTGTGTGAACGCCCAACTATGATGCGATTTGAAACGTCATCCATTCACTCCCATGTTAAAGGATCGTTCCTGGGTTGGGGGCGTAGACATCGTACGGACGTTGTATCCCGATATCGCAGCGTGTAAACCTCCGATGCGATGCGGGAGAAACGTGCACTAAATGCGCGCTCCCGCGCCATTGAGTTGCGATATCGCAACGATATTGAAACGTGTAAACCCACCATAATGGTGCATAATTCTGTTACCAGCATTCTCTATATCCCACTGAGCATGTCAGGAACTGGAAATGACACAATACCCATAGTGCTCTGCTTTGCACAACCTCAGTAACTTGTTATGAAGCCAGTGACTCCATTTCCATTATGGGTCACTGCACTTCCCCATCTCCAGGCAGGATATGACATCATGCCCACAATGCACTGCAGCTATCTCTATATTAAAAAGTGCACTGAGGCTGGTTCCGCCATCTTGAATATGGTCACTGCTATTGATTACCATTATAAAGTGTGGGCAGGTTATATCTGAATAGTTTAAACACCATCTAACATACTAATTCAAAAGAAAACTTCCCTCAGAATTACAATAAAACTGCATAATGGCCCATTATTTTAACAAAAGGGACTCTATATCAGAAGTATTTGCTTTTTACTTATTAATTAATTGTAAGTACTCTCGCTGAATGTAACACAAGTAACATAGACCTTATATGTATACTACGGGTCTGGCTTCAAAGCCACACGCTTATCACCAAAGACCCAAAACAAACAATATCAATTAAAATATATCATTCCTTCAGATGTAATGCACTTATCACTACCAGTTAGGGCCTTAAAAGTGATAGACAGGTATATGATCTAGCTTACACTAGTTTTGAAATCAACGTTCAGACCGTTTGGCCTCAACGTGTTCAACTTCATTATCCATTGAAGTTCTTTCCTCTTAAGTAGTTTGATACGATCTCCCCTTCTCCTCATTACTGGAACAGTATCTATAATCCTAAAGCGTAGTTGTTTTTCACTATGTCCCTTCTCAAGGAAATGTCTAGATACTGGTAGATCCATGCTTTTTTTACTTATACTACTCCTATGCAAATTTATCCTGGTCTTAAATTTGCACGTTGTTTCACCAACGTACCAACATAGACAAGGACATTGTAAAACGTAGATGACAAACTCTGAGTCACAAGTTAGGTAATGATTGATTTTAAAGACCCCATTAGTCAATGGGTGTTGGAAAGGGTTCTCCTTTATCATTAGACAATAATCAATACAGGACAGACAGGGGTAACAACCTTTCCTATCTGTACCTGTTAGGGACATTTGGCTGGATTTTTTTAGGGAGCCTATGTCAGCTTTTATAAGGCTAGAGCCTATTGTTCTATTACGCTTATAAGAAAAAAACTCATCAACTTGTGGTAAACATTTTTGGAGCATCCCCCAATGTTTCTGTATAATTTTCGCAATGGGTTTGCTTTCTTCACCGAAGAGAACTGCAGGATGACGCTTGTGTTATCAGCTCCGCCCCCTCCTCTGCTGATTGGCCGAGCACAGAACTGTTGGTGATTTTGAATTTCCCGCTCATAGTCCGGTTATTTTCCCGCTTTTTCCTTTATTATAAGTCACAGTTCTGATTCCTCTCCGCGGACACCTCCTGCTCCGATCAACTACAATGTGAGACTCAGATCTGGAGATACAGCAATCACTGGGAAATCTATATACTCTACATTTACTCCCCATATAGTGCTGTATACCCAGTATAGAGCTGTATATACCTATATAGTTCTGTATACCCTCACATAATGCTATATACTATGATGCTGTATACCTCCCATACAAAGCAAAGGAAGAGTAACTTCAGAGGAAAACTAGCAAGAAAATGCAGAAAGCTCCGATCACAATAACAAGAAACTGATAGACCTGTCTCTGAGCACTGAAAGAGTTAACTGGCCATCTCCTATTACCAGCAGAACACTGGAGGAGGTGGCACTAGGACCCAGTGCACACTGCACCTGTCCCTCTATGGTCAGCCTACTCCCCCTCTCCAGAGTCAGATCTACATCTCACTACAACCCTCATCATCCTCTCCTGTCTTTTTCAACTCCTTCCTCTAATCCCCCCAGCCCTGCACTCTCTGGCTGGATGCAAAGACCCTCTAAGTCCTCTATATACTATAATGCACCCCCCATAGTCCTCCTTACACTATAATGCACCCCCCATAGTCCTCTATACACTATAACGCACCCCACAGTGGTCCATATATTAAATGCACCCCCTGAAGTCCTCCATATATTTAAAAGCATTCTATAATCCTCCATATATTTTTATGCACTCCCCATAGTCTTCCATATAGTATAAACTCCACATATCCTCTATACCTTATAATACACCCCCAATAGTCCTCCATACTTTATAAAACATCCCCCATAGTTCTCCGTACATTATAAAACATCTCGCATAGTCCTCCATATATTATAATGCACCCCATAGTCCTCCATGTATAATAATGCATCCCATAATCTTCCATGTATTATATTGCACCCCCATAATCCTCCATATAGTAGGGAGAGGTCTGCACATCATTACTTTCAATTGTATAGGCATCCATGATGAGGGGCGAGGGGACAAACCCAGAAACTGCTGGCACTTGTGCTCCTCATGTTACACAGAGAACAAAAGGCTGAAAAAACCTTCAGTGATTGTGTGGGAATTTCATATTCAGTTGTCAGCCAATCAGCACTCAGTAAAGCTATGGCTCCCCTACAGGATTAGTTCCCTGGATACTAAGTGTTAACCCTTTAGTGCCCACGCTGCTCCCAGCCACTCCAAGAGCAGCACAGACTGCAGTGATCTGCACAGACATACTGATAGGATATTTAGATTGTGAGCCTCAATGGGGACAGCATTACTGATGTATGTAAAGTGATATGGAGTTAATAGCGCTATATAAATGAATAGATATTATATTATCTGAGCCCAGGGCAGATCTACTCCGCAGCAGGACCTGTAGCTGATCTCCTCCCTCTCCTGCAGCAGGAGCTGTTGTGGATTTCCCTCGCCTCCCTCACAGCAGGAGCTGTAGCTGATCATCCTTTTCTCCCCCGCAGCAGTAGCTGATCTCCCCCATCCCAGCATCAGGAGCTGTAGCTCATCTCCCTCCCTTGCAGCAGGAGCTGCAGGCAATCTCCCTCCCTGCAGAAGGAACTGTAGCTAATCCCCCCTCTTCCCCACAGCAGTAGATATCCTGGATCCTCCTACCACACAGCAGGAGCTGTAGCTCATCTGTCCTCTCTCCCACAGCAGCTGTACTTGCTTTTCCCTCCTCCCCCACAGCAGGAGCTGTATTGGATCTTCCTCCCCTCCCCCACAGCAGGAGCTGTAGCTAATCTTCCCCCTCCCCCACAGCAGGAGCTGTATTGAATCTTCCTCCTCTCCCCCACAGCAGGAGCTGTAGCTAATCTTCCCCCTCCCCCACAGCAGGAGCTGTATTGGATCTTCCTCCCCTCCCCCACAGCAGGAGCTGTAGCTAATCTTCCCCCTCCCCCACAGCAGGAGCTGTATTGGATCTTCCTCCCCTCCCCCACAGCAGGAGCTGTAGCTAATCTTCCCCCTCCCCCACAGCAGGAGCTGTATTGGATCTTCCTCCCCTCCCCCACAGCAGGAGCTGTAGCTAATCTTCCCCCTCCCCCACGGCAGGAGCTGTAGCTGATCTCACCTCTCTCCCACAGAAGGAGCTGTAGCTGTTCTCCCTCTTTTCCCCACAGCAGGAGCTGTAGCTGATCTCCCTCCCCTCCCCCACAGCAGGAGCTGTAGCTTCTCCTCAGAAGATGTGGGTGGCTCTTAGAAGAGCCTTTGTGTTATTAGAGCAGAACAGAATCATTAACCTCCGAAGCCGTAGAGAGTGCGGCCCTGGCGCTTGAGTGCGTACACCACATCCATGGCAGTGACGGTCTTCCTCTTGGCGTGCTCGGTGTAGGTGACGGCGTCACGGATCACATTCTCCAGGAAGACTTTCAGGACTCCACGAGTCTCCTCATAAATGAGGCCAGAGATACGCTTGACGCCTCCTCTGCGAGCTAGACGGCGGATGGCAGGCTTGGTGATGCCCTGGATGTTATCACGGAGAACCTTCCTGTGCCGCTTGGCGCCGCCCTTCCCCAGACCTTTCCCTCCTTTGCCGCGTCCAGACATCTTCCAAGAAGTCAACAGAAAACTATGACTGAGGAGTGCACAGTCCTCCTTTATATAGAGCGAGGGTGGACCAGAAAGAGAACTGCAGGATGACGCTTGTGTTATCAGCTCCGCCCCTCCTCTGCTGATTGGCCGAGCACAGAACTGTTGGTGATTTTGAATTTCCCGCTCATTGTCCGGTTATTTTGCCGCTTTTTCCTTTATTATAATAAGTCACAGTTCTGATTCCTTTCCGCGGACACCTCCTGCTCCGATCAACTACAATGTGAGACTCAGACCTGGAGATACAGCAATCACTGGGAAATCTATATACTCTACATTTACTCCCCATATAGTGCTGTATACCCAGTATAGAGCAGTATA
This sequence comes from Allobates femoralis, assembly GCA_033576535.1. NCBI lineage: Eukaryota > Metazoa > Chordata > Amphibia > Anura > Aromobatidae > Allobates > Allobates femoralis. Next base: position 18,698 of record JARQOC010002517.1, on the reverse strand, counting down.
TACCTATATAATTCTGTATACCCTCACATAATGCTGTATACCTCCCATACATAGCAAAGTAAGAGTACCCTCAGAGGAAAACAAGCAGAAAAATGCAGAAAGCTCCGATCACAATAACAAGAAACTGATAGAACTGTCTCTGGGCACTGAAAGAGTTAACTGCCCATCTCCTATTACCAGCAGAACACTGGAGGAGGTGGCACTAGGACCCAGTGCCCACTGCACCTGTCTCTCTATTGTCAGCCTACTCCCCCTCTCCAGAGTCAAATCTACATCTCACTACAACCCTCATCATCCTCTCCTGTGTTTATCAACTCCTTCCTCTAATCCCCCCAGCCCTGCACTCTCTGGCTGGATGCAAAGACCCTCATAGTCCTCTATATACTCTATAATGCACCCCCCATAGTCCTCTATATACTATAATGCACACCACAGTGGTCCATATATTAAATGCACCCCCTGTAGTCCTCCATGTATTTAAATGCATTCTATAATCCTCCATATATTTTAATGCACTCCCGATAGTCTTCCATATAGTATAAACTCCTCATATCCTCTATACCTTATAATACACCCCCAAAAGTCCTCCATACATTATAAAACATCTCGCATAGTCCTCCATATATTATAATGCACCCCATAGCCCTCCATATATTATAATGCACCCCATAGTCCTCCATGTATTATATTGCACCCCCATAATCCTCCATATAGTAGGATGAGGTCTGCACATCATTACTTTCAATTGTATAGGCATCCATGAATGCGTGGCGAGGGGGAAAACCCAGCAACTGCTGGCATTTGTGCACCTCATGTTACACTGAGCAGGAACAAAGGGTGGAAAAAACTTTAGTGATTAAGTGGGAATTTCATATTCAGTTGTCAGCCAATCAGCACTTAGTAAAGCTATGACTCCCCTACAGGATTAGTTCCCTGGATACTAAGTGTTAACTCTTTAGTGCCCACGCTGCAACCAGCCACTCCTAGAGCAGGGCAGACTGCAGTGATCTGCAAAGACATACTGGTAGCATGTTCAGATTGTGAGCCTCAATGGGGACAGCATTACTGATGTATGTAAAGTGCTATGGAGTTAATAGCACTATATAAATGAATAAATATTATATTATCTGAAACCAGGGCAGATCTACCCTGCAGCAGGACCTGAAGCTGCTCTCCCCCAGCAGGAGGTGTAGCTGATATCCCTCCCCTGCAGCAGGAGCTGTAGCTGATCTCCCCCCTCCCCTGCAGCAGGAACTGTAGTTGTTCTCCCTCCCCCACAGCAGGAGCTGTAGCTGATCTCCCCCCCTCCCCTGCAGCAGGAGCTGTAGCTGATCTCCCTCACAGAAGGAGCTGTAGCTTATCTCCATCCCCTCCCCCACAGCAGGAGCTGTAGCTAATCTCCCCCCTCCCCTGCAGCCAGAGCTGTAATATTTATTCATTTACTTGGCGCTATTAATTCCATAGCACTTTACATACATCAGTAATGCTCTCTCTCTTGGAGCTCACAATCTAAATATTCTATCAGTATGTCTTTACAATGTGGGAGGAAACCGGAGTGCCCGGAGGAAAACCATGCAAACACAGGGAGAACATACAAACTCCTTGCAGAGGTTGTCCTTGGTGGGAATTGAACCCAGGACCTCAGGACCCCAGTGCTGCAAAAGCCACCATGCCGCCCCGCTGTAACGGATCTCCCTCCTCCCCCACAGCAGGAGCTGTAGCTTCTCCTCAGAAGATGTGGGTGGCTCTTAGAAGAGCCTTTGTGTTATTAGAGCAGAACAGAAGCATTAACCTCCGAAGCCGTAGAGAGTGCGGCCCTGGCGCTTGAGTGCGTACACCACGTCCATAGCAGTGACTGTCTTCCTCTTGGCGTGCTCAGTGTAGGTAACGGCGTCACGGATCACGTTCTCCAGGAAGACTTTCAGGACTCCACGAGTCTCCTCATAGATGAGGCCAGAGATACGCTTGACGCCTCCTCTGCGAGCTAGACGGCGGATGGCAGGCTTGGTGATGCCCTGGATGTTATCACGGAGAACCTTCCTGTGCCGCTTGGCGCCGCCCTTCCCCAGACCTTTCCCTCCTTTGCCGCGTCCAGACATCTTCCAAGAAGTCAGCAGAAAACTATGACTGAGGAGAGCACAGTCCTCCTTTATATAGAGCGAGGGTGGACCAGAAAGAGAACTGCAGGATGACGCTTGTGTTATCAGCTCCGCCCCTCCTCTGCTGATTGGCCGAGCACAGAACTGTTGGTGATTTTGAATTTCCCGCTTTTTCCTTTATTATAATAAGTCACAGTTCTGATTCCTTTCCGCGGACACCCCCTGCTCCGATCAACCACAATGTGAGACTCAGACCTGGAGATACAGCAATCACTGGGAAATCGATATACTCTACATTTACTCCCCATATAGTGCTGTATACCCAGTATAGAACTGTATATACCTATATAGTTCTGTATACCCTCACATAATGCTGTATACTATGATGCTATATACCTCCCATACAAAGGAAGAGTAACTTCAGAGGAAAACTAGCAAGAAAATGCAGAAAGCTCCGCTAACAATAACAAGAAACTGATGGAAATGTCTCTGAGCACTGAAAGAGTTAACTGGCCATCTCCTATTACCAGCAGAACACTGGAGGAGGTGGCACTAGGACCCAGTGCCCACTGCACCTGTCCCTCTATTGTCAGCCTACTCCCCCTCTCCAGAGTCAGATCTACATCTCACTACAACCCTCATCATCCTCTCCTGTCTTTATCAACTCCTTCCTCTAATCCCCCCAGCCCTGCACTCTCTGGCTGGATGGAAAGACCCTCATAGTCCTCTATATACTATAATGCACCCCCCATAGTCCTCTATATACTATAATGCACCCCCTGTAGTCCTCCATATATTTGAATGCATTCTATAATCCTCCATATATTTTAATGCACTCCCCATAGTCTTCCATATAGTATAAACTCCTCATATCCTCTATACCTTATAATACACCCCCAATAGTCCTCCATACATTATAAAACATCCCCATAGTCCTCCATGTATTATAATGCACCCCATAATCCTCCATGTATTATATTGCACCCCCATAATCCTCCATATAGTAGGATGAGGTCTGCACATCATTACTTTCAATTGTATAGGCATCCGTGATACGGGGCGAGGGGAAAAATCCAGCAACTGCTGGCACTTGTGCACCTCATGTTACACAGAGAAGGAACAAAGGGTGGAAAAAAACGTTAGTGATTGTGTGGGAATTTCATATTCAGTTGTCAGCCAATCAGCACTCAGTAAAGCTATGACTCCCCTACAGGATTAGTTCCCTGGACACTAAGTGTTAACTCTTTAGTGCCCACGCTGCTCCCTGCCACTCCTAGAGCAGCACAGAATGCAGTGATCTGCAAAGACATACTGGTAGGATGTTTAGATTGTGAGCCTCAATGGGGACAGCATTACTGATGTATGTAAAGTGCTATGGAGTTAATAGCACTATATAAAGGAATAAATATTATATTATCTGAAACTAGGGCAGATCTACCCTGCAGCAGGACCTGAAGCTGCTCTCCCCCAGCAGGAGGTGTAGCCAATATCCCTGCCCTGCAGCAGGAGCTGATCTCCCCCCCCCCACCTAGCAGGAGCTGCAGCCCATTTCCCTCCTCTCCCTCAGAACAGGAGCTGTAGCTAATCACCCTTTCCTTCCCCGCAACAGTAGATGATCTCCCTCCCCTGCAGCAGGAGCTGTAGGTAATCTCTCCTCTTCCCCAAAGCATGAGCTATACCAGATCTTCCTCCCCTCCCCCACAGCAGGATCTGTAGGTGATCCCCCCTCCCCCACAGCAGGAGCTGTGTAGCAGATGTCCCTCTCCCCCACAGCAGGATCTGTAGCTGATCTCCCTCCCCTCCCCCACAGCAGGAGCTGTAGCTTCTCCTCAGAAGATGTGGGTGGCTCTTAGAAGAGCCTTTGTGTTATTAGAGCAGAACAGAAGCATTAACCTCCGAAACCATAGAGAGTGCGGCCCTGGCGCTTGAGTGCGTACACCACATCCATGGCAGTGACGGTCTTCCTCTTGGCGTGCTCGGTGTAGGTGACGGCGTCACGGATCACATTCTCCAGGAAGACTTTCAGGACTCCACGAGTCTCCTCATAGATGAGGCCAGAGATACGCTTGACGCCTCCTCTGCGGGCTAGACGGCGGATGGCAGGCTTGGTGATGCCCTGGATGTTATCACGGAGAACCTTCCTGTGCCGCTTGGCGCCGCCCTTCCCCAGACCTTTCCCTCCTTTGCCGCGTCCAGACATCTTCCAAGAAGTCAGCAGAAAACTATGACTGAGGAGAGCACAGTCCTCCTTTATATAGAGCCAGGGTGGACCAGAAAGAGAACTGCAGGATGATGCTTGTGTTATCAGCTCCGCCCCCTCCTCTGCTGATTGGCCGAGCACAGAACTGTTGGTGATTTTGAATTTCCCGCTCATTGTCCGGTTATTTTCCTGCTTTATCCTTTATTATAATATAACTCACAGTTCTGATTCCTTTCCGCGGACACCTCCTGCTCCGATCAACTACAATGTGAGACTCATACAGCAATCACTGGGAAATCTATATACTCTACATTTACTCCCCATATAATGCTGTATACCCAGTATAGAGCTGTATATACCTATATAGTTCTGTAAACCCTCACATAATGCTGTATACTATGATGCTGTATACCTCCCATACAAAGCAAAGGAAGAGTAACTTCAGAGGAAAACTAGCAAGAAAATGCAGAAAGTTCCGATCACAATAATAAGAAACTGATAGAATTGTCTCTGAGCACTGAAATGGCCCCTTTACACGCAGCTACAGGTGACAGGTTTTCCACAGGTAACTTACTGGTTGCAGTGAAATCATGGAGACATAGTTCCATTTGTACACAGCAACAAGATAGAACTATGTCTCCATGATTTCACTGTAACCAGTAAGTTACCTGTGGAAAACCTGTCACCTGTAGCTGCGTGTAAAGGGGCCAAAAGAGTTAACTGGCCATCTCCTATTTCCAGCAGAACACTGGAGGAGGTGGCACTAGGACCCAGTGCCCACTGCACCTGCCCCTCTATTGTCAGCCTACTCCCCCTCTCCAGAGTCAGATCTACATCTTACTACAACCCTCATCATCCTCTCCTGTATTTATCAACTCCTTCCTCTAATCCCTCTAGCCCTGCACACTCCTGCTGCATGGAAAGACTCTCTTAGTCCTCCATATATAATGCACCCCCATAGTCCTCTATATACTATAATGCAGCCCATAGTCCTCCATATATTTAAAAGCATTCTATAATCCTCCATATAGTCTTCCATATAGTATAAACTCCTTATATCCGCTATATGTTATAATACACCCCCAATAGTCCTCCATACATTATAAAACATCCCCCATAGTCCTCCATACATTATAAAATGTACCCCATAATCCTCCATATATTATAATGCACCCCCATAATCCTCCATATAGTAGGATGAGGTCTGCACATCATTACTTTCAATTGTATAGGCATCCATGAATGCGTGGCGAGGGGGAAAACCCAGCAACTGCTGGAATTTGTGCACCTCATGTTACACTGAGCAGGAACAAAGGGTGGAAAAAACTTTAGTGATTAAGTGGGAATTTCAAATTCAGATGTCAGCCAATCAGCACTTAGTAAAGCTATGACTCCCCTACAGGATTAGTTCCCTGGATACTAAAGGGCCTGTCACACGCGTCAATATCGCCTGCACGATATCGGCTGCACGTGACGTTGCAGCGATATTGACGCGTGTGACATACTGCATCAACCAGCGATAAATCGCTGGTTGATGATCGCCAGGTTTTAGAATCAGTCCTAAAACCTGGCGATTGTCGCCCGGTGGACACGCAGCATCGCTGCGTGTGACACCGGGAGCGAGCGATATTCCAGCTCCCAGCGCCTGTCACAAGCACTGGGAGCTGGTATCCAAGGTACACTGCGGGTAACTAGGCAGCGCGCGCTGCCTAGATACCCGACGTGTACCTTAGTTACCAGCCTCCTCCGCTCACCCGGTGAGCGGAGGAGGCTGGTAACTAAGGTACACGTCGGGTGTCTAGGCAGCTTGGAGACCAGGCTGCTCCCGCTTCCAGCAGGCTGGCAGCGGGAGCAGGACATCGTGGAAACGATATTTAAATCGTTTCCATGATGTCACTGGTCAATTGATCGCTGGTGAGTCTGTCTGTGTGACAGCTCACCAGCAATCAGCCGTCAATGTCGTCAGCGATCAGATCGCTGACGACATTGACGCGTGTGACAGGACCTTAAGTGTTAAGCCTTTAGTGCCCACGCTGCAACCAGCCACTCATAGAGCAGGACAGACTGCAGTGATCTGCAAAGACATACTGGTAGGATATTTAGATTGTGAGCCTCAATGGGGACAGCATTACTGATGTATGTAAAGTGCTATGGAGTTAATAGGACTATATAAATTAATAAATATTATATTATCTGAGACCAGGGCAGATCTACCCCGTAAGCAGGATCTGTAGCTGAAGCTGATCTCCCCGCCCCTGCATCAGAAGCTGTAGCTGATATCCCTCCCCGACAGCAGGAGCTGTAGCTAATATCCCTCACATGCAGCAGGAGCCTTCAAGCCTACAGCCCACACTGAGACCTAACCGGCTGCACCATCTCACCTCTCCCCCTCCTACTGTCTCCCACCCATCCCCTTTAGACTGTGAGCCCTGTGTGCCCTAATGTACCTGTATGATTTATTCATCGTTATTTATGTTCTCGTCCTTGTTCTGCCGTTACACATGTAAAGCGCCATGGAACCAATGGCGCTATGTAAATAAATAATAATAATAATAAATAATAATAATAGTTAATCTCCCCTCTTCCCCACAAAAGGAGTTGTACATGATATCCCTGCTCCACAAAAGGAGCTGTAGCTGATCTTTCCTCTCCCCTGCAGTCGGAGCTGTACCTGATATTCTCCCTCCCCTGCAGCAGGAGCTGTAGCTGATCTCCCCCCTCCCTGCAGCAGGAGCTGTAGCTCATCTCTCTTCCCAGGCAGCAGAAGCTGTAGCTGATCTCCCTTCTCTCCCTCGCAGCAGGAGCCGTAGCTGATCACCTTTCCCCCTCCCCGCAGCAGTAGCTGATCTCCCCCTTCCCCCGCATCATGAGCTGCAGCTGATCTCCCCCCTAGTTCTGGTAATGTATTCATGTATAGATGGTTCTTCAGGTAATGAATTTTACGGATGGTGGTTCTGGAGACATATTCATGTACGTATGATGGTTCTGGTGATGCACTCATGGACTTATAGTTGTTCTGGTGATGTATAAATATACTGATGATGATCTATTCATATACTGATCATGGTTCTGGTCATGTTTTCATGTACTGATGATTGTTAGGATGACATATTCATGTATTGATGGTGGTTCTGATGATATATTCAAGTACTGATGGTGGTTATGGTGCTGTATACATATACTGATGGTGGTTCTGGCGACATTCATGTACTGATGATGGAAGTTTCTAGTTATTTATGTTCTGATGGTTGTTCTGGTGATGTAGTACTGATGGAGATTCTGGTGACATATTCATGCACTGATGTGATTCTGATTATGTATTTATGTACTGTTAGTGGGTCTTCTGATGTATTTACGTACTGATGGTGGTTCTGGTGGAATATTCATGTACTGTTAATGATTCTGATGATGTGTTCATGTACTGATGTTGGTTCTCGTAATGCATTCATGGTTTGGGTGACATTTATGTGCAGATGATGCTTCTGGTGATTTATTCATGCACTGATGATGGTTCTGCTAATACATTCATGTACTGATGGTTGTTCTGTTTAGGTTTTAATTTACTGATGGTAGTTCTGGTGATGTATTCAAGAACTAAAGTTGGTTCTGGTGACATTCATGTACTGATGGCGGTTCTGATGATGTATTTGTGAGGATTGTAAAGAGTTAACACAGAACTGAATAATACTTTGGCTTCAAGAAATAAATAACTTATTTACTGTTGAAGCAATGAAACTGTTGTAGAAAGTTATGCTATACGCAATATCATTATAGTTAAGAAGAATGTAGAACACACTGTTATTGTCCAATATGCAGGTGGTTGGATAATTGCTCATTCTCCATCCCTTATCTATATTTCTGGGAACAGGTCCCAACGCTTGTAACTTCTTATCTGTCAATCTCTACATCTTTCCCTTTGAGAATCTGAATCTTACTATGTGCTTATTTACTCCCACCTAATCTTCCCAGCACTTATGTATCTTATTTTGTTAATTCCTGTACCTTCTCTGTAAAGACCTTTTTGTATATTATTGTCTAATTATTACATTGTACTGATTGGTTGAATCACTAGGCATAACTGACACCTCCTCCTTTTCTGTAATATTACGTTTGATATTTGCATACAATAAACCAGTCTTGTTTTGGAGAAGCTCACTCCTAGCTTTTTGCGTGACAATCAGCACCTGGTCTGAGTCTGTAATAAGCGGGAAAGCTGAAGGGGAGATCACCGGTGGTCCCCCTCTCATTTGGTCATCACTAGCAACAGATGTAACAGCTTGTGTCAACCTAACATTTCCATGCACTGATGGAGGTTCTGGTGATGTATTCATGTACGGATGATGCTTCTTGTGATGTATTCATCTTATTCATCTACTGATTGTTGTTCTGATGATGTATTCATTTAATGATGGTGGTTCTGGTGATGCATTCAAGTAACAATTGTGGTTCTGGTAATCCATTAATGTACTAATGGTGGTTCTGGAGATGTATTCAAATACTGAAGGTGGTTCTGGTGACATATTCATGGACTGGTGATGCTTCTAGTGATATATAATGTACTAATGGTGTTTCTGATGATGTATTCATGTATGGATGGTGCTTCTGGTGATGTATTTTACTGATGGTAATTCTGGTGATCCATTCATGCACTGATGGTTGTTTTGCTGATGTTTTCATTTACTGATGGTAGTCCTGGTGACATTCATGTTCTGATGGCGATTCTGATTATGTATTCATGTACTGATGGTTGTTCTGGTGATGCATTCAAGTATCAATGGTAGTTATGGTGACATCATCATGTACTGATTATTGTGCTGGTGACATATTCATGTACTGATGGTGGTGTTCGTGATCCATTTATGTACTGATGGTTGTTCTGGTGATGTATTAACATACTGATGGTGGTTCTGGTGATGTTTTCATTTACTGATGGTGGTTAGGGTGACATTCATGTACTGATGGTGGTTCTGATGATGTATACATGTACTGATGGAAGTTCATGTACTGATGCTGCTTCTAGTAATGTATTCATGTACTGATGCTGGTTCTGGGAATATATTCATGTACTGATGGTGGTTTGGGTGACATTCATGTACAGATGATGGTTCTGGTGATCCATTTTTGTACTGATTGTGCTTCTTGTAATCCATTCATGTACTTATGGTTGTTCTCGTGATCCATGCATGTACCGGAGATTGTTTGGGTGATGTTTTCATTTATTGATGGTGGTTCTTGTGATATTTAGGTACTGATTGTGGTTCATCTGATTTATTCATGAACTGATGTCAGTTCTGGGGATGTATTCAAGTATCCATGGTGGTTCTGGTAACATCTTCATGTACTGATGTTGGTTCTGGTGATGTATTCATGTACTGATAGTTGTGATGGTGATGTACTCATGTACTCATGGTGGTTCAGGTGATATATTTATGTACTGATGGTGGTTTTGATAATGTATTCATGTACTAATGGTTGTTCAGGTGACATATTCATGTAATGATGGTGGTTCTGGTGATGTACAGGGTGGACCATTTATATGGATACACCTAAATAAAATGGGAATGGTTGGTGATATCAACTTCCTATTTGTGGCACATTAGTGTATGGGAGGGGAAAACTTTTGCAGATGGCTGGTGACCGTGGTGGCCATTTTGAAGTCGGCCATTTTGGAGCAAACAATTTTTTTCAATGGGAAGAGTGTCATGTGGCATATCAAACTTATTGGGAATTTCATAACAAAAGCAATGGTGTGCTTGGTTTTAATGCAACTATATTCTTTCATGAGTTATTTACAAGTTTCTCTTTGTTAACCTCTGCGACATGTCAAAGGCTGTAAACACGAGGAGCGGATAGAAATTGTGTTGATGTCTGGTGAACGCAGTACCCAGGTCATTGCAGATTTCAATGCAAGACACCCTACGAGACCACCCATCTCCCATGCTACAGTTAGCAAACTGCTTGCCAAATTTCATGAAACAGGTTCAGTGTTGGATTTGCCAAAATGTGGACGCAAGAAAACTGTCAATAATGAAGAAACATCAGTGGCTGTCCTAGCTTTATTCAGAAAGAGCCCACAGCGTAGCACTCACCGCATGTCACTGGAGAGTAGCATCAGTCGAACATCCCTTCGGCAGATATTAGCTAATCACAAATGGCACCCTTACAAAATCCAGCTACTGCAACATCTCAACGAGGAAGACCCAAATCGGTGCATTGAATCTGCAGAATGGGCAAAACAAAAATTGGAACAGGACTCTCAGTTTACACATAACATTATGTTCAGGGATGAGGCAAACTTTTCTGTGAATGGTGAAGTTAACAAACAAAACCACTGCTATTGGTCTGACACTAACCCACAATGGATAGATCCCTCCAAGTCTGTTGGAACAGAAAAATTGATGGAATGTTATGGAATATGGGGTACAAAGATAGTGGGGCCATTCTTCACCAATGGAAACGTCAATGCCACTGGATATCTGAAATTCTTACAAGATGATGTGTTACCCTCTTTAGGCACTGAAGATGGCATGTTCAGGGGCTGGCTGGCAAATTTTGGCCTGGGGGGCAATCACAGAGCAGAGGCCCTCATGTTGCGACGGCACATCTTTCGGTTACTCATCTCTGGCTGCTACATTAAAACAACAAAGGTAAAAGGCTTCAAAAATAACAGTGGCTTGGGCATAGATATTGAAACACGATTTATCTGCAGCTATAGGTTTAATCTGTAAGTAAATAGCGTTTTAAACCTGGTTAGCCGGCTTACTAGAAAAGCGTTGGCTATAGGGAGGAAATTAAGTTTTATTCCCCCTGCTGCCACTCACTTCTTGCCATAGGTTCAAAGCAAGGAGCCATTATAGCCACCACTCACTACAAAGTGAGAGCGCTGTAATAAGGTTTCCGCAGTTTGATTGTGCTGTCATCCAAGGAGCCCAACCTCAGACCAGGCTTCATTGAACAACCAACATGGCAGAAACCGATGGCAACCCATCAGCAAGAGGGACTGGTGGGAGCTGGTTAGTGCTGGTATTGGCCATTGCCCTAAATGCCCCTGCCAGTGACTCCTAAAGACTTTTAATTGCTTAAGACAGCAGCAATTAAGGTGAGCCGAGACCCCTGAGCCATGTCACAGCCAACATTTGCACAGGATGGAGCAGGCTCAGCTTCTGAACCCTCTCCATACAGAAACATCCCTATGGTGACTTATGTCAAGGTGAGCGAAGGGGTTAATTTCACCTGTGTGTTCCTAAATTTGGAAAGACAAATGGAAATCCCTAACACAGGTGTGAATGAGCACTGCTTAAAGATTTAGATGTTGTACTCCGAACAAATTAATGTTTTTACACACCACTATACATTATTACATACACCTGTGGCAGGTCTACGTTTTCTGGCACTCGGGGAAAGAATACAAATGGTTTGAGTAGTTGTCATGTGACCGTTCACATGTGAGAGAAGAAAGTATCACATGACTGCAAGTGTGAAAATTAGATATAAGTAGTCGTGTGAATCCAGCAAACAGAACCAAATCCTGACAGTGAGTCTATTACACAATGTTTGAATTGAGCTTTCTATGGTGCCTAATATTACATTTAAAGTGGTTGTCCAGGTTTGTAATGATAGTGAATTCTCACAGAGCGCACATCATATACTATCAGGACTATCCCATGTTGGCAACAAAAATTCACAATCAGGCGATTTACAAACTTCTGGACACACCCTGACAAGACATGTCCGGCCTCGCCTGCAAGACAGCGCATGTCTAGTCAGCATGTGAGACCTCACGCTTACCTTGCAGGCAGTAGAGAATCAGGACCGTGTGCAGTGCACACACTGTGAGAATTCAGAAGTCTGCAGATCACAAACATTAACAATCCAATTAATACTCCTAAAAAATAAAAATGTAATAACTTAAATTGTCAGTTGGCACAATACTTTATTAACAGCCATATGTCACATAATCTTACATGTTATGGATTGTTATATGTAAAGGATCAGAACCAATAATTGCACAAGAATACATCACCAGAACCACCATTAGTATCCAAATTTACCACTTAACCCCCCTATCAGTACAGAAACACAGTATCACTACCCTCATCGGTACAACAATATATAATCAGAACCACCAACAGTACAGAAATACACCATCATAAAACCTATTAGTACAGAAATACATCACCAGAACCACTAGCAGTACCCAAATGTATCACCAAAACCCCCATCAGTACAGAAACACAGTATCACTACCCTCATCAGTACACAAATACTTAATTAGAACCACCAGCAGTACAGAAATACAACTAATAAAACCCATGAGTACAGAGATACACCACAAGAAATATCATCATTATAGAAATACATCACCATAGCAACCAGAAGTAGATTAATACATCACCAGGAGGACCACCATTAGTACATGAATAAATCAGCAGGACCATCATTAGTGCATAAATAAACCACCATCAGTACATGACTAATTCACCAGGACCACCATTTGTACATGGTACACGAAATGCAATGTCAGGTCAGCCCCTGATATAGTTGTATTGCATGAACCTCAAACTGCCAGTATGTCCTTAATAATGTTAAGGAGATGCTGGGAGTTGTTGTTATCAGTCATCAGACTGCGGAAATACAGTATTGATGAGACGCAGGTAGGATCACAAAGAAACATTTACATCCTGGTACCTTATATGTTACATCTTCTTCGACATGTTGACCTTGCCCCCTGCCGACCCCCAGATATGCCCATGACATACACACATTTTATAAAAAAAAAATACATCAAATTCTATATACGCAGACATGCACACATAGATTACACAGACCTGTAAACATACAGTATGAAGACATGCAGAAACACCCGCAGATAAGCACATACACACATGCATTACCAAGAAAAAAAAGGAAAGACAGTTTTTAAAGAGATGTGCACCAGAAAATAGAGTAGGTATCTAAAAAGAAATCAAACTTTATTATATACCAAAGGAACATATAAATCAATTAAAAACATAATATGATGACACTCCCTATAGCCCCAATAGGCAACAGCAGAAAAAGAGCCTTATTAGCATAAATATAATAATCACAGGACAATACAATAAAGCAGCAGCACTGATAGGTGGCAGAGCAGTTAGTGCTCATAGAATTCGATGTTAGGTCAAAACCTATAAATAGAGGACTATAAAAATCACCAAAATAACTATAAATGAGCAAAGCGAAATAGTGTGCTGGACTGAGTGGAATAATGCAAAAGAAAAGAATAGCACCATGAATATGCAAAAGCTGATAGCAAGGCAGACAGGCATGTGCTTTGTTGTGTCCCTGAAGCTCCTCTTCTGGACAGTGTAGCACCCGCTCTTACCACCTGAAGGTACTTTATTTGATTATATCAGCATGTATATCTTGTGTGCCAATGGCGCTTCCCTGATGACGCTTCCTCTAGTGTCTGCATTGCTCTTAGCTTCTGAATATTGTCCTGTAATTATAGGTCTTATAGGTATATGGTGTATTGTATTGTCCCATGATTATTATCATTATGCTAACAAGGATCTGTGTCTGCAATTTCCTATTGGGGCTATAGAGAATGTCATCATATTATGTTTTTTATATGTCTTTTGGTGTATAATAAAATTACATTTTTTTAAATACCTACTATATTTTCTGGTGTGCATCTTTTTTTTTTTTTTTGGTAATTCTTGGCATTTTTTACATGATGCTGCACCCACTGTATATGACTATAAGGGTGAATGCACACAATCAGGAGACACGGCATTCTAGACACAGTGCCTCTGCACCTGACAGAAGCCGCGGGTGAATGCAGCCGCCCTGTTGCCCACGATCGGTGTTCGGTGCAGGGTGGCTTTTCCCTGCATTCACCCACTGGTGATCGCTTCTAACTCCACAGCGTTAAATTGACATGCTGCAGACAATTGGCAGCACAGAAAGCCGCCGAGCATGTCAGTTTACGCTGCAGAGTAAAGTAGCACAGTGGGCACGGGATTTCTGTAAATCCCATCCACTGTGCTTGTACTGCACAATGCAGCGTCATGGACACAGAGCAAATACGCTGCATCCATAACGCTGCATACCCTGATTGTGGGCACACAGCCAAGCAGAGCAACTTCCTTATATATTCATACACACACACAGACAACCATCCACACATGAAGCCAGCCATACACGCACATTCACAGCCAGCCATGCAAGCACACACACATGTAGTCAACCATGCACACACATGCAGCCAGCCACACATACACGCAGCCAGTCATGCATACACACACAACCAGCCACACACACGCAGCCAGCCATGTACGCACACACATCCAGCCACACACACACAGCCAGCCAGGCAAACACACATGCAGACACACACACATGCAGCCAGACACACAGACATGGAGGCAGACACACACATGCAGCCAGAGGCACACATTAACATGCAGCCAGACACACACGCAGCCAGAGATACACTCACACAGCTGGAGACACACACACACATGCATCCAGAGACACACACACACACATGAAGCCACACACACACACACACACACACACGCACATAGCCAGAGACACACACATGCAGCCAGAGACACACACACTGCCAGAGACACACACTTGCAGTCAACGACACACACACATGCAGCCAGCGACACACACACATGCAGCCGGAGACACACACACACACAGCCAGAGACACACACACATGCAGTCAACGACACACACACATGTAGCCAGAGACACACACACATGCAGCCAGAGACAGGCACACACACACATGTAGCCAGAGACACACACACATGCAGCCAGAGACACATATACATGCAGACAGACACAGACATGGAGCTAGAGACACACATACATGCAGACAGACACAGACATGGAGCTAGAGACACACATACATGCAGACAGACACAGACATGGAGCCAGAGACACACATGCAGCGAGAGGCACACACTAACATGCAGCCAGACACACATGCAGCCAGAGACACACACATGCAGCTGGAGACACACACATGCATCCAGAGCCACATACATGCAGCCAGAGACAAACACACACACACATGCAGCCGGAGACACACACACACATGCAGCCAGAGACAGACACACACACACATGTAGCCAGAGACACACACACATGCAGCCAGAGACACATATACATGCAGACAGACACAGACATGGAGCTAGAGACACACATACATGCAGACAGACACAGATATGGAGCCAGAGACACACATGCAGCCAGAGGTACACACTAACATACAGACACACATGCAGCCAGAGACACACACATGCAGCTGGAGACACACACATACACATGCATGCAGAGGTTTATACACACATATGCAGCCAGACACACACGCACCCAGAAACAAACACACACATGCATGCAGCTAGAGACACACACATGCATGTAGAGACACACACACACACACATGCATCCAGAGACACACACACGTGTCCAGAGACACACACATGGAGGCAGAGACACACACACACAGCCAGCTACACACACATGCAGCCAGAGACACACACATGCAGTCAGAGACACACACACACATGCAGCCAGAGACAGACACATGCAGCCAGAGGCACACACTAACATGCAGACAGACACACATGCAGACAGAGACACACACATGCAGCCAGAGACAGACACATGCAGCCAGAGGCACACACTAACATGCAGACAGACACACATGCAGACAGAGACACACACATGCAGCTGGAGACACACACATGCAGTTGGAGACACACACAAACACACACATGCAGTCAGAGACACACACACACACATGCAGCCAGAGACAGACACATGCAGCCAGAGGCACACACTAACATGCAGACAGAGACACACACATGCAGACAGAGACACACACATGCAGCTGGAGACACACACAAACACACACATGCATCTAGAGGCTTACACACACACACATGTAGCCAGAGACACACACACATGCAGCCAGAGACACATATACATGCAGACAGACACAGACATGGAGCTAGAGACACACATACATGCAGACAGACACAGATATGGAGCCAGAGACACACATGCAGCCAGAGGTACACACTAACATGCAGACACACATGCAGCCAGAGACACACACATGCAGCTGGAGACACACACATACACATGCATGCAGAGGTTTATACACACATATGCAGCCAGACACACACGCACCCAGAAACAAACACACACATGCATGCAGCTAGAGACACACACACATGCATCCAGAGACACACACATGCATCCAGAGACACACACACGTGTCCAGAGACACACACATGGAGGCAGAGACACACACACACAGCCAGCTACACACACATGCAGCCAGAGACACACACATGCAGTCAGAGACACACACACACATGCAGCCAGAGACAGACACATGCAGCCAGAGGCACACACTAACATGCAGACAGACACACATGCAGACAGAGACACACACATGCAGTCAGAGACACACACACACACATGCAGCCAGAGACAGACACATGCAGCCAGAGGCACACACTAACATGCAGACAGACACACATGCAGACAGAGACACACACATGCAGCTGGAGACACACACATGCAGTTGGAGACACACACAAACACACACATGCAGTCAGAGACACACACACACACATGCAGCCAGAGACAGACACATGCAGCCAGAGGCACACACTAACATGCAGACAGAGACACACACATGCAGACAGAGACACACACATGCAGCTGGAGACACACACAAACACACACATGCATCTAGAGGCTTACACACACACATGCAGCAAGACACACATGCACAGCCAGCCATGCATGAACATGGGCAAGTTTTATATGGAGGAGCAGCACACAATGCTCACCTCCCATGGCTGGTGTCCCATTTAGCTCTTCTCCGCGGCGGGAATGTAATGGAGCAAGGCGCGCTGCATCACAGCTTTCAGATATGGCCACACTCAGACCCCTAAGCAGTGACGCGGGCAGCCCTGTTCACAAACAGAGTAAGGTGCCGGCCGGCCAAACAACAAGTGAGGGGTTCTCTGGGCAGCCACGGTAAGAGTTGTTGGGGAGCTGCATCAGGCAGAGGCTGGCCCACGCAATGCCTGCTGCCTCCCTGTACAGGCCGCTGGGTGCAATAAGCCTGTCTGTACAGTTAAATCATCGGCGGCCGCATCCCGCATTAACAATAGCTGCGGGCCTGCGGCCGCCGGTAATTTAATTTTGCAGTGATGTTAGTAATGCACCCAGCGGTCGGCGGCCCTGAACTGTTGCTAAGTGACCCCGGCCCGGGGGGCAAATGCCTCCCTGCCCCCGGCCCAGCCCGCCCCTGGGCATGTTCCCTGAGTTTTTTCAACAAGATGGTGCACCACCACATTATGGGTATCAAGTACGAGCATTTCTACATGAACAATTTCCTGGAAAGTGGATTGGTCATCATGGGCCAGTTGAATAGCCACCAAGGTCTCCTGAACTGACCCCCTTAGACTTTTATCTTTGGGGTCATCTAAAGGCAATTGTCTATGCTGTGAAGATACAAGATGTGCAGCATCTGAAGCAATGGATACTGCAAGCCTGTGCATTTCTTCTGAGGTTTTGCTATCAGTGTCAGGAGTGGAAGAAGAGGGTTGCATTGACAATCCAACACACCAATTCACCACTTTGAACACATTTTTTAAGTTGCCATATATCTGTAAATAACTCATGAAAGATAAAGTTACACTAAAACCAAGCACACCATTGTTTTTATGAAATTCTCAATAAGTTTGTGTGCACATGACCCTCTTCCCATTGAAAAACATGAAGTTGGATCTAGAGTGATCGACTTCAAAATGGTCACCACCAATCTGGAAACGTTTTCCCCCTCCCGTATACTAATGTGCCACAAATAGGAAGTTGATATCACCAACCATTCCCATTTTATTTAGGTGTATCCATATAAATGGCCCACCCAATACTGTGTACTTTTGATGTCTCTGGTGTTTTATTTACTCTGTCTTCTCTCTTTCCTCTCTCTTTTCACAGTGAACACATGCAGATTCTATCAGCTGCGTTCACTTGCAGATGGCCGCATTCGGGACTGTGCTTGCGTCTGCTACCCAGATGCAGCGCACTCGAACGCCAATGTGAAACCGGCCTTAGAGGTCATGTTGTCTTAGTCTCTGACCCATTCCTGTGCTTGGAGAACACCATTGCCTTCATCTGCTGAGGGCATCAAAACTTTGTCATGGCCTTGACTAATTTCATAACACTGAGGAATATAATGAGCAGGAGCTATCTGATGACTGCAATGCAGAAAAAGGTGCACAGAGCTCAGATCACAATGATCCTCCCAGAGTGGCCATATATATATATATATATATATATATATATACACACACACACACTGGCCATGCAAATGA
>JARQOC010002516.1:0-24409 GCA_033576535.1 Allobates femoralis | reverse complement strand
GCCTCCCTAAATGGTGCTTACAGACCGGACCGGCACTGAGGCACTCTGTGTCTCCTGTGTGCCTGGGGGTAGTGTCTGACACTTTATGTGTCCTGACACTCAGACCGCGCGTTACCCTCGGGTCCGCGGATCTGGAGGTGTACCCTGTGCTGGGGTCACCCTGGCTGACCGCCCTGTGTGTCACAGGGGCTGAGGCCGTAGACTGCTGATCTTAGGATGTAATTGCAGTCTGTGTGTGTGTACTGTGTTTTACACTGTTTCCCGCGCTGCGGGCTCCAGCACCTCCATTACAGAGGCTGCCTGGAGGAGGAGAGGCAGCCCTTGCGGTGACGTCACCGGGGGGCGTGTGTGTGTGCTTCCCGCGTGTTCTCGGCGCCGCCCACAACTTTACTGGCGGCGGCCATCTTCTCCCTCACTTCCCGGCTGGGATCTTCGGCAGCACGTGTCTGCACTTCAGAGGGAGACCGGAACTCGCGGAGGTCACACACACACACCGCTTCCTCCCACCGCTTTACAGCGGTCGGTAAGCCACCGGGACTCCCGGTTTGTTTGTCTGTACGACTTGGCTTATACATCCCCTACTGTGACTATGTCCTCAGTTAGGAAGCATGCTGCTAAGGCGGCGGATGCCACCATTACCTGTGCTACATGCAATGGTACACTGGTGGAGGGGTCCTGCAATAACTGCGGACGCCCAGAAGCCCGGACTGGCTCTGCTGAGTCAGCAGCTCCGGTGCTGTACCCTGAGGTTCGGGTGATCCCAGGGCCCTGGGAGACTCAGAATAAGATCAATGAATCTTTGTTGTCCCAGCTGTCCTCCATGTCGCAATCCCTGGAGGCACTTAATAGGAGGCTGGATAGCCCAGCTACTCCGTCCAGTTACCCCCGGGTGTCTCCCTCTTCTGCTGTGAGACCCCTTAAGCGGGCTCGTCGTGAGGAGTCACCCGAGCTCCAGGCTCTCTCTGAGGAGGAGCGTTCCTCTGATGGTGAGGAGAATGATGGGGGTTCAACTTTCGGGTCTGTGTCTGTGTCTGAACCTCCAGACGGGGTGGAGGATCTGGTGTCCTCTATCAACGAGACCTTACGTCTCGTGACACCCCCTGAGGAGGTGACGGTGCACCCGAAGGAGGTCTATCAATGGCTGCGGCCGGAGGCTAGACCAAGTGGCTCCTTTATGGACCATACTAATTTTGGAAGGGTGGTTAGGGCTCCCAGGTTACATCCTGGGCGGCGTTATGTCCGCAAACCCAAGGACAATCGCTTCCCCTTTCCCCAGGAGGTGCTTCAGGAGTGGTCGCAGTCCCCGAAGGTGGATGCTTCCATGACCAGGATTGCTGCACGCTCCCTTTTCTCTGCCTCTGATAGCTCCTCACTGAAGGATGCTACTGATAGACAGGTCGAGCAGCTCGCCAAGTCTTCATATGAGGCTGTGGGGTCGTCATTTGCCCCTAATTTTGCCACGGTCTGGACCTTACAAGCGATCACTACCTGCTTGGACGGTATCACTGACCTGGCAAGGTCCAGTCCAGAGGTCCTGGCACTTACCGAGAGGGCAAGGGCCTATGCGGACTACGCCAGAACGGCGACTCTGGAAACTGCCACTCGCTCAGCTGTGGCTTCGGCCAATGCTATAGCGATCCGCAGGTTGTTGTGGCTGCGTCTTTGGGACTCAGATGCCACATCTAAGAAGATTCTGCAGAATCTTCCGTTTTCTGGTGACAGGCTATTTGGCACAGAGCTGGACAAGCTGATTAAGGATTCTGCTGAGTCTAAGATACCGCAGAATAAACCTAAGCCACAGTATACCGTTAAAAGGAACCCAAAACAGTGGTCCTTTCGGTCCAGCTCACAGTCATCAGCACCGTCCGCTCGCACGGACCGAGGGGGCAAGCCCGCTTCTCAGTGGCGCTCTAAGAGTCGTCCAAAGAAGCCGGCGGGGGCAGCAGCTGCCACCCCCAAACCCGCCTCTACATGACTCGCTCTCTCTTCCTGCCTCCCCACAGGTGGGGGGCCGCTTGTCTCGTTTTCAGGACAAGTGGCTACTTCACGTTCAAGATCAGTGGGTTCGAGACGTGGTCTCGCGAGGTTACAGGATAGAGCTGACGTCAAAACCGATATCCAGATTCCATCGGTCGGTCCCCTCCCCAGAAAAGGCTCAGGCTTTTTATTTGGTGTTGGAGGGACTCCGCAGAGACGGAGTGGTGGTCCCGGTGCCTTCCGGGGAGAGGTTCAGGGGTTTTTACTCCAACCTCTTTATCGTCCCGAAGAAGGACGGATCCTTCCGCCCGGTTCTGGACCTGAAGTTGTTCAACCATCACGTGTTGGTTCGGAAGTTCCGTATGGAATCACTGCGCTCCGTGATCGCAGCTGTGTCACAGGGGGACTTCCTAGCGTCCATAGATATACGAGACGCTTACCTTCACGTGCCCATTGCACCGGCTCATCAGCGCTGGTTGAGATTCGCAGTGGGGGAAGAACACTTCCAATTTGTGGCGCTGCCGTTCGGGTTGGCCTCGGCACCGAGGGTGTTCACAAAAGTGATGGCCTCCATGATGGCTCTCCTGCACGGGCAGGGACATGCCGTCATTCCCTATTTAGACGACCTGCTGGTCAGGGCGCCATCGGAACACTTTTGTCAAGTGAGCCTGGATGTGACCATGCGGTCTCTGGAACAGTTCGGTTGGCTCCTCAACATTCAGAAGTCAACACTAGTTCCGACCCAGTCACTGACATATTTGGGCATGGACTTCAACACAGCCTCAGCCCTGGTGTCTCTGCCACGAGTCAAACAGATGGCGATCCAATCAGGAGTGCAAGCAGTCCTCCTGTCACCACAATCATCCCTACGGGTGTTGATGAAGCTGGTGGGGCGCATGGTGGCGGCAATCGAGGCGGTGCCTTTCGCACAATTTCGCCTCCGTCCTCTCCAGCTGGAGATTCTCCGCAGGTGGGACAAAAGGACGATTTCCCTGAATCGGCTGGTGACCCTTTCCCAACCGACCAGAGATTCCCTGCAGTGGTGGCTACAGCCACATCACTTGTCTCGGGGCCGGTCCTTCATCAAACCGTCATGGTTAGTGGTGACCACCGACGCCAGTCTGAAGGGCTGGGGGGCGGTGTTCTTACACCACAGGGCCCAAGGCCTCTGGACTCAGTCGGAGTCGGCGTTGCAGATCAACGTGCTGGAGATCAAGGCGGTCTATCTGGCACTCCTGGCGTTTCAGAGATTCCTCTCAGGACAACCCATTCGGGTTCAGTCCGACAATGCGACGGCCGTCGCTTATATAAATCATCAAGGAGGAACCAGGAGCGCAGAGGCTCTGGCCGAAGTTCACCGCATCCTATCCTGGGCGGAGAACAACAACTGCCTGATCTCCGCAGTTCACATCCCAGGGGTCGAAAACTGGGAGGCCGACTATCTGAGCCGGCAGGGGATGGACGCCGGAGAGTGGTCTCTTCATCCGGATGTCTTCAGAGAAGTCTGCGGCAGATGGGGCACGCCGGACGTGGATCTGATGGCCTCACGGCTGAATCATCAGGTGCCGCAATACATGGCGAGGTCATGGGATCCCCAGTCTCTGGGAGCGGACGCTCTGATCTTGACTTGGTCCAGATTCCGTCTACCGTATGTGTTCCCTCCTCTGGCTCTGATTCCCAGGGTGCTGTGGAAGATCAGGTCGGAGTGCAGGGTAGCCATTCTAGTGGCTCCAGATTGGCCCAGGAGGTCCTGGTACCCGGACCTGTGGCAAATGTCAGGCGGACTCAGGTGGGCTCTTCCAGAACGCGCAGATTTACTCGCGCAAGGCCCATTCTTCCACCTCAATTCCAGGGCCCTCAGATTGACTGCATGGCTCTTGAGGCCTGGCTGCTGACATCCAGGGGTTTCTCCCCTACAGTGGTGGCCACTATGAATCGGGCTAGGAAGCCCGTATCCAGGAAGATATACCACAGGACGTGGAAAATCTTTTTTACCTGGTGTGCCTCTAGTGGACGGTCTCCGTGGCCCTTGTCCATCCCGACATTGTTGGCTTTCTTACAGTCGGGTTTGGAGTTGGGATTATCCCTTGGCTCTTTGAAAGGTCAAGTATCAGCACTTTCTGTGCTATTTGACAGGCGATTGGCGCTCCTCCCGAAGGTCCGTCAATTTCTGCAGGGGGTGTCGCGGATGGTTCCGCCCTACAAGAGACCTCTGGACCCTTGGGACCTTAATATGGTTCTGGCGGCTTTACAGAAACCGCCGTTTGAGCCGCTGAGAGATGTTTCTCTATCACGTCTGTCTCAGAAAGTGGCTTTTCTGGTGGCGATTACGTCTCTGAGGAGGGTCTCAGAATTGGCTGCACTATCGTGCAAGTCACCCTTTCTGGTGGTTCACCAAGACAAGGTGGTGTTGCGCCCACGGCCAGAATTCTTGCCGAAGGTGGTCTCAACTTTTCACCTGAACCAGGAGATTGTTCTCCCATCATTTTGCCCCGCTCCCGTTCATCAGGTGGAGCGCGACCTCCATACTCTGGATCTCGTGAGAGCTATACGCATTTATGTGTCCAGGACCGCCTCCTTCAGGAGTTCGGATTCCTTATTTGTTCTTACGACAGGTCGCTGTAAGGGGTCCGCGGCTTCGAAGTCAACCTTGGCCAGATGGATTAAGGCTTCCATTCAGGAGGCTTACCGGTCTTCTGGTTTGCCTCTCCCGGTGGGATTGAAGGCTCACTCTACCAGAGCTGTAGGTGCCTCCTGGGCCTTACGACATCGAGCGTCTGCTCTACAGGTGTGTCAGGCGGCCACTTGGTCCAGCCTGCACACTTTCTCTAAGCACTATATGGTGCATGCCCATGCCTCTGCGGATGCAAGTTTGGGCAGGCGGGTTCTCCAGGCGGCGGTTGCCCACCTTTAAAGGGAACCATATGTTATCCGTCTAGTTGAGGAACTCTTCCCGCCCTGGGGTATTGCTTTAGGACATCCCCATTGCCTGGGTCTCCCATTATGATGACCAGAAAAAAGAGAATTTTGTTTACGTACCGTAAATTCTTTTTTCTTGAATCATCAATGGGAGACCCAGCACCCACCCAGTTGTTCCGTTTGCATGTTCTGCATTTGCTCTGTTCTCTGTTGAGACAGTGTTTGCCGGGTTGTTGACCGTCTGTGCACGGCGTTCTTCCCGATGTTTCGGGTGTGGTTTATTTGTCTCCTCGCAGCTTATGGACCAAACTGAGGATGTTCCCTGCGGTAGGGGTTTATAAGCGGAGGAGGCGGTGTCTACAAACTTGTAGTACCTAGTGTGACCTCTGGAGGGCAGTGCCCTAAACCCCATTGTCTGGGTCTCCCATTGATGATTCAAGAAAAAAGAATTTACGGTACGTAAACAAAATTCTCTTTATTACCCCGATCGACACCGCACCAGGGCAATCGGGATGAGCCAGGTAAAGCGCTAGATTTGGCGCACTAATGGATGTGCCAAACCTGGGGCAGCTGTGCGCTGCTATTTTTAGCAGGGAGAGGTCTAATTACCATGGGCCACCCCAGGCTGAGAGTACAAACCCCTAGCCATGTGCTTTCTCTTGGCTGACTACCAATATTGGGGGGCCCCATGCCGTTTTTTTAAATTATTTATTTAAAGAATTTTTCAAATATTCCCATGGGGTCCCCCATATCTCGATACCCAGCCAAGATAACGCACACAGCTCAGGGCTGCAGCTCCATGTGCTTTATCTGCGCTGCGTATCAAATACCGGTGATCCCATTAAATTTTTTTCAATTTATTTTTACACTCTGAGGACAGACAGCTACTGTGAGGCTGAGCAATCAATCACAGAGGGTGGAGGCAAAGTCTGACTGCAACCAATTACAGATAATGTCACAGAGGATCGACGGGGGATGCCATGTTTATTCATGAGATTTAAAACGGACCTGTCAACCCCCTGTTGCTGAATGCAGCATGACTGCTGCATTCAGGGAAGGGGTCTCCCTTGTCTCTAGCCTCCCAGTAAGATGTACAAAACACTTTAAAAAGTGTACAGATAACGAGTCCAGAGGGACTTACTCCGTATGGAGTCATCGCTGTTCCCTGGTGACCACCCCGCCTCCAGCTCTTTCTGTGCCTCCTCCAGCCCCCTCTGTGCCGCCTCCTTTATGTGTCTCCCTTCCTCGCCCGCTCATGCACCTCTGCATCTGAAGTCAAGCAGGTGCAGAGCAAGCAATGATTTAGAGTGGGTCCCGGTAGCTGAAATGTCTCCTGCCGGTGACTTTAGCGCCGGAGCCCGCCCTGCATACAGCATAATCTGGAGCAGGGCAGGCTCCGGTGCTGATGTCAGCAGCAGGAGGCGTTTCAGCCACCAGCAACCCGCTACAAACAATTCCATACTGAGTAAGTCCCTCCGAACTCGTTATCTGTACACTTGCAGCAAATCCTAGTTTGGGGTCCATGCATTGACACTAGGTATCCGGTACAGACCCCGAACGTTACAGTTCAAGTTCATCAATCCTTGCACAACACACGTTCCATAGTCTTGCCTTGATGAGTCAGAGCTGTTTTCCAGTCACAAGAAGACCTGTCAACAGGTTGGGTTGTAATATATTTTTCCTTGTTAGGTTGTTTTTTGCCAAGAGCCAGACTGATGGCCAAGACTGGTAACTTTTGTCCCTTGTTTGTAAGAATCATCGGAAAACATATTTGGCCAACTGCTGAAAGTAGATAAGTGTTCTTCTTTGCAAAGTAGGCCAGTTCCATAGAGAAAGCAAGTTGTTAACTCTGGAAATCAGTGGACCTCTCAGATGTGAAGTATCCATAAATCTTGAAGTGAAAAATTCTAGTACATGATGGTCCAACCTTTGAGAGCCCTGCCTATTCTTACACATTTTAATTTATGATGGATAGGTAATTGATAGCGTTCTTAATAGATTGTTAAATAAAACCACTCTTTGAAAAAAAAACACACCTTGTTCAAGTATTATTAGTAATATACTGATTTTCCCTTTTCAGGGCAATTTTGGAAGTGTTGAACTGTGCAGATATGACCCATTGCAAGATAACACTGGTGAAGTTGTAGCGGTTAAGAAGCTGCAGCATAGCACTGAAGAATACCTGAGGGATTTTGAAAGGGAGATTGAAATTCTGAAATCCCTGCAGCATGAAAACATTGTCAAATACAAGGGAGTGTGTTACAGTGCAGGTAAGTACAAAAAGTAGAAAGTGGCCAAAAACTAGCTAACAGTTCTCTGAATTAGCTAGAGGAAGGGAGAGTGTTCCCGAAACGTCGCTACACACCTGATGGCCCAATAAAGGCGTATTGAAAAAGAAATAAGGAGCGCTGCAGTCAAATTTATTTGATATTGGATACAATGGATGGAAGAGGAAGAGGAGCTATGACTGAAATGCACCCAAAACCTAGCCGTGCTGCTTTTTTTTGCTGAATATATATATATATATATATATATATATATATATATATATATATATATATATATATATATATATATATATATATAAATATAATATTATGGAGGGGATAAGCTAGAGGCACAACCACTAAACATTCTATGTATGGCAGCAGCCCCAGTGGTATATACAGCAGCAGCCCCAGTGGTAGTATACAGCAGCAGCCCCAGTGGTATATACAGCAGCAGCCCCAGAGGTAGTATACAGCAGCCCCAGAGGTATATGCAGCAGTGCCCCCCCATATCAGTATACAGGGCCCCCCCCCCTTGTGCAGCAATCCTGTAAAGGAATACATTATTATACTTATCCCTGCCGCTGTCCCGCCGCCGCCATCGCGCTCCTCCGGCTTCATCCAGCGTCTTCCGGCTTCCTCCTCTGGCGCACAGACAATGACGTCATTGCCTGCGCCCACCGGAAGAAGCCGGATGAAGCCGGAGGAGCACGATGGCGGCGGAACAGCTGCAGGAATAAGTATAATAATGTATTCCTTTACAGGATTGCTGCACAAGTCCCCCAGGGCTGGCACATGCCCCCCTCCATGTTAAATATGGCCCCCCATGCTGCTGCCTATAATAAAATGCAGACAGAGCGGGAGATCTCCTGCTCCCGCTCATTTAATATGCACTGCCGCTGTCCATCACTGTGGTGCTGAAACTGCACCATGGTGATGGATTGGGGGAGCAGCACATATTAAACTGTCTGCGCCCCCCCTGTGATGGCACATGCTCCCCCCTCCATGTTAAATATGGCCCCCCATGCTGCTGCCTATAATAAAATAACAATCACATTACTCACCTTTTCCAGCGATGTCCTGGCTCCCTCCATGCAGCTGCACTCCTCCACTTCTCTGTAATTCCAGTAATATGATCAGGTGCACAGAGATGATGAGACTGCTGAGCCGATCACATGACCAGCTTCACAGAGAGAAGAACCAGGAAGTGGAGGTGGAGTGCAGCTGCATGAAGGGAGCCAGGACATCGCTGGAAAAGGTGAGTAATGTGGTTGTTATTTTATTATTGGCAGCAGTATGGGGGCCATATTTAACATGGGGGGGGAGCATGTGCCATCACAGGGGGGCGCAGACAGTTTAATATGTGCTGCTCCCCCAGTCCATCACCCTGGTGCAGTTTCAGCACCACAGTGATGGACAGCGGCAGTGCATATTAAATGAGCGGGAGCAGGAGATCTCCCGCTCTGTCTGCAGCCCGCTCCAGCCCCCCGACACCGCTCCAGAGCTGCCCCCACCTCCCCTGCCCCCACACTCCATACATTTGGGCTATAAGACGCACCCCCCACTTTCCCCCACAGTTTGGGGGAACAAAAGTGCGTCTTATAGTCCGAAAAATACGGTAGTTTGATCTCGCATCTCAGTCTTTTAAATTCACAATATTTTTCATTCTCAGGACGTCGAAATTTGAGATTGATTATGGAGTATCTACCATATGGAAGCCTTAGAGACTATCTGCAAAAAAACAAAGAAAGGCTGGATTTCAAAAAACTGTTGCAGTATGCAACCCAGATATGCAAGGTAATCCTTATGTAACGGAATAAAGGTAGAGTCTCCCTGTGCCATGTCCTCATCTGATAGAGATTGGGAGTCCAAAGTTATACTAGTGAATCTGAATAAATTAGATTATCATCAAAAAGTTAATTTTTTTCAGTAATTCAATACAAAAAGTAAAATGCCTAGATTATATAGAGTCATTACAAGCAGAGTGATGTATTTCAAGTGTTTTTTTCTGCTAATGTTGATGATTATGGCTTACAACCAATGAAAACCCAAAGGTCATTATTTCAGAAAATTTAAGTAAGGTTGATGAAGGGGTAAAAACCACGCTGCCGTATTCCACGAGACATGAAAGGGTGAATATAATATTTATTTATTAGTCAACGTGTTTCAGGGCTCCCAGAAACGCCCTGAAACATGGCAATATGACATTGATTTTTGATGATATTCTAATTCATTGATATGCACTAGTATATCTCAAAACAATAACTTAACTCATAAGGCACTTCACTGCACTACATTGTTACATGAAATAACTAAGGTTTCCTTGTATAATCAGGATTTTTTACTTTAACTGGAAAAAAGCCTGTAGACCAGACCTGTGCAAACTGCAGTCGGTGGACCACATCTGGTACTTTGGCTGTACCTGTCTGGCTGTGAACCGAAACGCCCAAAGTATTAGAATTTCCCCCCCGTGTGGTTGTGCGATTTTTGCTCACAGTTCTTGAGATCATTTTCACCCATGGGGTAAGCTCTGATGTGGAGCCCCAGATTGAGGGAGTTCATAAGTGGTCTTCTATGTTTTCCATTTTCTAACTATTACTCCCACAGTTGATTTCTTCACACCAAGCTGCTTGCGTATTGCAGTTTCAGTCTGCCCAGCCGGTTGCAGGGTTACAATTTTGTTTCTGGTGTCTTTGAACGCTCCTTGGTCCTCACCATAGTGGAGTTTGGCATGTGACTGTTTGAGATTGTGGACAGGTATCTTTTATACTAATAACAAGTTCAAACAGATGCCAGTACTACAGGCAATGAGTCGAGGACAGAGGAGCATCTTAAAGAAGTTACAGGACTGTGAGAGCCAGATTTCTTATTTGTTTGTACGTGACCAAATACTTACTTTCCAACAAAATTTGAAAAAAAAAATTTTTCCAACTCAGACAATGTGATTTTCAGGATTTGTTTTCTCATTTTGTCTCTCATAGTTGAGGTCTACCTATGATGTCAATTACAGGCCTCTCTCATCTTTTTAAGTGGGAGAACTTGCACAATTGGTGGCTGACTAAATACTTTTTTCCCCACTGTATATAATCCTCCATCACGGCGCACACAAGAAATATTTCCAATTATACTCGCTGTCCATCACTCTTCTGCAACGCAACATCCTCTTCTCATGCCGGCAGCCTAAGCGCGCAGTTCATGATGACATTACTGTAATATGCTGCTCCCCCCACCTCTGACAGCTGCCGGGATATTCACTGCCTCCCACACCCAGGATGATGAGCGTGGGAGGCAGTGAATATCCACTTTCATTAAAAGCAGGCACATGTGATCACCGACAGCCGCTACTGCAGTCTGCTCCTGTGACCTACTCCTTCCTCCGGTGACCCACTCTACCAGCCCCCCACAAACACAGCCAGGTACCGTATATCTTGGCTATAAAATGGATCCCCACTTTCCCCCAAAAAAATTTAAGTGTCTTGTCAATCGTATTTTTTTAGGCTATATCTAATAAAACTCTTTTCATATTACACTAAATGACTACAATCTATATTACATGTATAATTTCTATAAAGGCCAAGTGCCCTATGAGTGTCTTAATAATTCCGTTTTAGCTTTGAGGTGACAGACCACCTTTAAGAAATGTTAATGTTTTGCTTTTACAGGGCATGGAATATCTAACAATTAAGAGGTACATTCATAGAGATTTGGCCACTCGCAATATTTTAGTTGAAAATGAAAATCGAGTAAAAATTGGGGATTTTGGATTAACAAAAGTGCTACCCCAAGACAAAGAGTATTACAAGGTTAAAGAGCCTGGTGAAAGTCCTATATTCTGGTAGGTTGAATGGTAGGTTTGTTGCAACTCATTATTAAAGCTGCAACATAAATATACTGTATGAATAGCCCCAAAGTGTTAAGGTTACATGGGGCAACATTGCCGGCAACTCAAGGGCGTGGTGAAGTTGAAGCAACATCGCTAGTGGGTTGCTATGTTTAACAGGGTAATTTCAACGGCGATAAGTTGCTTGAGCGGAGTTCCCAGGTTTACCAACATGTTGGTAAACCAGGCGCTGGTGCTGTGGCGATCTGCTATCATCGCTCTGTGTGACACTGCAACAGCGATGTTGAAAGCAACTTCCCCTATTCACTGCAATGTTAATGATCGCTCGCTGGGTTGAGTTTAACCCCGGCAGCGAAAGTTGCTTTCAACATCGCAGCTGCGTTGCCGGCGATGTCTCTGCGTGTAACACTTCCATAGCAATCTTGGCTACATGCCCAAAACGTGCGTGCTCCCATGAGTTGCCGGTGATGTTGCCCCATGTAACGGTACCTTTAGTATATTATTCACTGGTGTAAGTCAGCCCTTTTTTATTTAAAATTTAAAAAAAATGTAAAAATTATTTATATATATATATGATCTATAGTTATTTTTATATAAATAATTGTAATAATTGTATTGATATGGTGCCAACATACTCCACAGTAGAGCGTTTTATTGATTGATAGCTGTGTTATATAAGTTAGTTATATAGTTTTTTATTTATATAGGTATGCACCAGAAAGTTTGACTGAAAGCAAGTTCTCCGTGGCTTCAGATGTCTGGAGTTTTGGAGTTGTTCTCTACGAGCTGTTTACATATAGTGAAAAAAATAAAAGCCCGCCATCAGTAAGTATAATATATTCTTTTTACTAAATAGTTTAACTGCTGGAATATGTGAACGATCACAGCATTGTACTGATGGTCATTTACTATACCTTTATTGCCTCCAATGACCACATACGGATGCTGGAACTTTTCTTAATTTTATTTTTCCCCCCTCACAATCTGTGAAAATGTGTGCAGGAAGTCCTAAGTAGAGATGTGCGAATCTGCAGGTGTTCGGGTTCGGCAGATTTTACTGGACTTTAAGGGTGTGTGCCCACATAGTGGTTTAGTGTCGGTTTAGCAGCGAAAACCGCCGGCGGTTTAGCATAGGTTTTATTTAAATTTATGTAAATCATTAGCAGCTTTAGGACTTACATGTAACCCTATGTAATTTAGAAAACGCTGTGCACACATAGTGGGTTTATGTGAGCAGATCTGCCAGAGGTTGGGCGGTTTCCCAGTGGTTTAGCAGCATACAGCATGTCAATTCTTCTCAGCGGTTTTTGAGCAGTTCCATGGACAAAATCCTCCATAGAAAACCGCCGGAAAAAACCGCTGGAAAACCGCCGGAAAACCGCTGTGCACACGCTGTAAAAACCGCTGGTAAACCGCTGAGAAACCGCTGGAAAACCGCTGGTGACTTCTGAGCTCAGGAGTCTAGGCTCCTTGAATTTTCCAGTGGTTTACTGACGATTTGAAAGTCACTAAACCACTATGTGGGCACACAGCCTAAGGCT
This sequence comes from Allobates femoralis, assembly GCA_033576535.1. Lineage (NCBI taxonomy): Eukaryota > Metazoa > Chordata > Amphibia > Anura > Aromobatidae > Allobates > Allobates femoralis. Next base: position 11,864 of record JARQOC010002516.1, on the reverse strand, counting down.
GTGTGCCCACATAGTGGTTTAGTGACTTTCAAATCGCCAGTAAACCACTGGAAAATTCAAGGAGCCTAGACTCCTGAGCTCAGAAGTCACCAGCGGTTTTCCAGCGGTTTCTCAGCGGTTTACCAGCGGTTTTTACAGCGTGTGCACAGCGGTTTTCCGGCGGTTTTCCAGCGGTTTCTCAGCGGTTTTCTATGGAGGATTTTGTCAATGGAACTGCTCAAAAACCGCTGAGAAGAATTGACATGCTGTATGCTGCTAAACCACTGGGAAACCGCCCAACCGCTGGCAGATCTGCTCACATAAACCCACTATGTGTGCACAGCGTTTTCTAAATTACATAAGGTTACTTGTAAATCCTAAAGCTGCTAATGATTTACATAAATTTAAATAAAACCTATGCTAAACCGCCGGCGGTTTTCGCTGCTAAACCTCCACTAAACCACTATGTGGGCACACACCCTTAGAAGTAAGAAAAAAGTCCGGTTCAGGTCCGAACTTGACCCGAACTTGAACCAGAACCTTATATAAGTCTATGGGGACCTGAATTTAAGCTATAAAATGCTGACTAGGGACACCCGGCGCAAAGCGCATGCGCGACGCCATAGACGAGAACGGAGGCGCGCGTTCATGTGGGGAGGCAGCAGCAGGCGAGGACCATGACTGACGAGGAGGCGGGTCGGAGGAGCGCGAAACCCCGCCTCCCGGTCTTAGGTCTTCTTAAGAGTAAGGCTTTATCTAAGTGCATATTTAATAGTATAAAGGCCATCAAAAGCTTATAGCCACCTTCCCTGAATGCAGCCTTAGTGCTGCAGAAGGTGGCTATTATAGCTTTTGATGTCCGGGGGGGGTGACAGGTTCACTTTAAATCATACTTATCGCGCTTCCCCGATGCTCACACTTGCTTCCGGGTCCGCTCATTAAGCCTAATACACATTCACTGCATACCCCCTCACCCACCCTCTGTGGTTGGTTGCAGTCAGACGCCTTCTGTGCCGGCAGCTGTGATTGGTTGCCGTACACACACACTTATGTAATAATAAACAAATAATTGAAAAAAAAATTATGTTGAGGTCTTTAATATTTTTGATTCTCAGCACAGATAAAGTGGACTTCGGTGGCCTGCAGCCCCTAGCTGTGTGCTTTAAATTGGCTGAGTATCAAAATATGGGGGACCCCACAACGTTTTTTATTATTATTTAGATAAATAAGTTAAAAAAAAAAAAACGGCTTGGGGTCAGCCAGAATAAAGCACACATCTGGGGGTTTGTATACTCAGCCTGGGGAGACCCATCACTATTTGGATTCCCAAGCCTCAAAATAACAGGCCAGAGTCGTCCCAGAATTTACCTAATTCATTAGATGCACCAAATCCTGACGATTCACCTGGCTCTTCCCGATTGCCATGGTGTAGTGGCAATCGGGGGAATAGAAGGGGTTCATGACAGCTGTGAATTGTCAAAAAATTTACAGCTTCCATCAAGCCCTAGGTTAGTGATTGGTAGGGGTCTATGAACCGCCCCCACTCCATCTCTAACCTGTAAGTCAAAAGAGATAAACGCAAACACTTGAGAGATCCTGTATTTGAAATAAAAATATACATAAACTCTTTTTCTTTATTAACCCACCAAAAAATTCCAGGTCTGGAGTAATCCATCACACAATATCCCACGAGGATCCCAGCTCTTGTGCATCCCTGATGCTGCTGTGATGGAAAACGCGTCCTCTCACTGCAGCTTCTGGAACTACACTGACTGCTGTGGGTGAGCCCTCCCTGTAAGAAGCAGTGACATCACTGGAGGGCCTCCCCGCTGCTGTCAGTGAACTCTGTTAAACCCGCTGCCAGATTGTGGGACAACCATGGTCATTTTACAGTTTCAGTTCGCCCATCAATAGTCCTAGGAGAAAGTTCTTTTTAGGCTAGGGTCACACATGCGTTTTTTTTAAATCCTGATCCGGTTTTGAGTTTTTAAAAATCTCAAAACCGCATCAGGAAATGCTCCTCATAGGAGCCCATTATAAAAACGCATCCAGCTCTGCAGCCTGCGTGAAAAATCATGCAGGCTGCAGTTTTCGGAGCGGTTCTAAGCCCCGCAATGCGGTAACCGCATTGCTCAGGTTGTGTAATCCTGAGCAATCTGGTTACCGTATACATTGCTTATCCATAGCCGGGATAAGCAGAGTGTTTAATCTGTCAAAAATGATTAAATAATAATAACTGTGGGCAACATGCCTCTAGGGGGTGCCCACCCCCCTAGAGACATGCTGGCCACTCAGGACAGCATGTTATGTGTTAATAACCCATGTACAGTAAGCCAGCTTCTTTCGGCTCTGTACATTTTTATGAATGAAGCCGCGGCTCCATTGACAGCTGTGCGCATACTATACGTAATGTACGTATGGTATGTGCCGCTGTCCGAGGTCCTGAAGGCTTTTTTTTTTTTTTTTTTTTTTTTTGAACCATATTTTTATTGGGTGTTTGACATTACATAAGAAATATAGTATTAGGATAAGCATATCCAACATTAAGTTACACGAAACCAAAATCTTCAACTGAAATAAACAGCTTTTATCTATTTGCATTTACGTCTCTTGACTTTCAATAAACCCTACCCCACCCACTTCGGAAATCATCCAGTCTTTCAATCGTGTTTTTGAGATTGCAAGAAGATATGAACATGTTATATAGAAACCAAATCAAGATTTATCTTAGTTTTTTAACCTTTTAACCATTTAACCATCACACCTCAGTCTGCCTAGTGTCCCTTCTAGCTCCCTTTCCGCGTACCAAACCGTCGATCGAAAGGGTAGCATGAATTTAGTTATGTCACCATCTGAGAATTCTTTCTCGATGAATATTTGCCATTTGTAAAAGAATTTCTTAGTTAATTTATTAGGGCTCCGTATCGCGTCCATCGATTCAAGCGTTAGAGTATGACGCATCATCAATTTGATCTTATGCAGGTCTGGGGGTCTGTCATTGAGCCAGTATTGTAGAAGGAGTCGTTTAGCTATTATTGCAATATAGTGCCATAAGACATGTGGGTGTCTGAGAGCTCCAGTCTCTGTCTGATAGTGGAAGATCCAGCGCAACGGGTCTAGGTCCTCCATATCCCCACATATCTCCTTGGCCCAAGTGACCACCTGTCTCCAATAGTTTGTTGACTCAGGGCAAGACCAAAGCCCATGTTCTATGTCTGTCATCTCAAGTTTACACTTCGGGCAGTGAATCCATCTCCCCTGGTTGGCTTGGGAGGGGGGAACATTAAATCCCTGGATAGTCCCATGCATAATCCTGAATTGGGAATCCCTCCATCTCTCGTTGCTAACGTATCGTCTCATCAACCCCCATCCCTCCAGGATTTTCTGGGTGAGTTCAGGATCTTTAATGTGTTTTCGCCATTTGTTGAAGAACCCTCTCCTCCCCCGCGGGCGTAGGACTTGCTGTATTTTAGTATACAGCGAGGTGATTGATACATCACCTGCATTTATCTGTAATATTTCGGACCATAAGTTACTATCAATTTCTCCAGAGAGGTCCCGCAAGTGTGAAAGGAGATGGTGACTCAACTGGTGGTATTGTATCGCCTGGAATTGGGGTAAATTAAAGGTAGTAAGCACCTCTTTCTCCGTCATCCACCTTCGTTCCTCAAAATTTATGAGGTCTTCTAGTGTATTGACACCTTTTGCTTTCCAAGATTTGAATAGAGAGTTTTCACGCCCCAACTCAAAGGCCGGGCATCTCCACGGATTGAGTCTCTTAGAGATCTTCCAGGCCAATTTGAGTTTTTTCCTGACTTCTCTCCATGTTATGATGGTATCTCTATAGATTACTGTGTGTTTCAGGGAAGCCGGAAGGCAGGACAACGGAGAATGTAATAATGCAGATAAGTCCCAGGGTTTAGCCCATTCTCCCTCCAGTTCTGAGTCTGCAAACTTGCTTGTTCCCTTAAACCAATCTAGTACATAACGAAGGTTGCATGCTAAATTATACCCCCTAACATCAGGAAGTTGCAGTCCCCCTTCTTGTTTAGGTTGTATTAGTGTCCTAAAGGCTAGTCTAGATCTTTTTCCTCTCCATAAAAATTTTGTAAACGCTTTGTTGAGTCTTATAATATCAGTGTGTTTCATTAACATAGGAATGGTTTGGAGAGGATAAAGCAGTTTTGAAAAACTCATCATTTTAAGTAAATGGCAGCGTCCCAGCAGAGACAGCGGCAGTCCCACCCATCTTCCCAGCTCCTGTTCTATTTTTGTAATGATCGGTAAAAAGTTTAGTTTATATGTCATCTCACTGGACCTGGCTAAGTGTATGCCTAGATATTTGAGGCTATGTTTCGCCACGGGCAGTCCGCAGAAATGGTCTCCTTTTTGTGCTCCTTCTTTTTGATTTATAAAGAGGACTTCACATTTGTCTTTGTTTAAAGAAAAACCTGAATATCTACCCCATTTCTCTATGTCTGACAATATATCTGGAAGGTCCCTCTCTGGGTTCTGTACATATAGGATAATATCGTCAGCAAAAAGCGAAAGCTTGACTTCGGCGTCCCCTATCTTAAAACCCTCATAGGTGTTATGACGTACCAGATGTAGTGCCAGAGGTTCTATAGCCAGATTGAATAACAGGGGCGATAGTGGGCAGCCCTGTCTCGTTCCCTTTTGGAGGCTGAAAGAGTCAGATAGGAAACCAGGGGTACTAATGCAAGCTTTGGGGTTGCTATATAATGCATTAATATATTGTCTAAAGGGGCCTCTTATACCAACGGAGTCGAGCACTTTACCCAGCCATGGCCATCTGACATTGTCGAATGCTTTTTCAGCGTCAAGAGTGATCATGGCTGGGTTGCCGCCATTAATCTTTGTTTTCTTTCCCATCACATCTATCATCAGTAGTGCTTTTCTAATATTTGTAGTGGTAGACCTCCCCTTAACAAACCCCGCCTGATGTGCGGGTATCAGTTTGGGTAGGACCACCGCCAATCTGTCCGCCAGGATCTTGGAGAGGAGCTTCAAGTCTTGATTTATTAGTGATATCGGTCTATAATTGGCCGGGTCTGTGGGTATTTTCCCTGATTTAGGTATCAATTTGATGTAAGCTAGGTTCATTCTCTCCGGTATAGGAGCCCCACCTACTATTGAGTTAAATAGGTCGCATAGCACCGGAGTGATCTGCTCCCTCAATGACTTGAAAAAAGCTCCATTATAGCCATCTGGACCGGGTGCTTTGCCCGGGTTTAAATGACGTATGACCGACTCAATTTCGTCAGTTGTGATTGGGCTATTAAGAAATTGCACATCCTCCTGGGAAACAGCCGGCAGTGTGATCCCCCTCAACCAGTCAGGGCCGTCTGGGTTATCAGCGCTGATCTCTGTGTAAAGAGAGGTATAATATCTGCCCAACACTCTTGAGATGTTCTTGGGGTCATGCCAAGTGGTGCCATGGGTGTCCACTATCGCTTGTATTGGGGAAGGTTTATGTCTACCCTTAGCTAACCTAGCTAGTAGGCGTCCTGCCTTGTCTCCGAATTTCTGGAGCTCTAGTTCTAAGCGATTTTTATAAATATCTTCCCGCTTTCCCGCCCAAACATCAAAATCTCTCTTTGCCTGCATCCACTTATCTCTGTCAGGAGCTGCCATTGTGGATTGATAGCGTGTATACGCATCTCTTACCGCTATACTGGTTTGGAGAAATTTGTCTTTAATTTGGCGCTTAATTCTCATGCTATATGCCATGATATGTCCTCGTAGCACTGTTTTTGCCGTTTCCCAGTATAAAGCTGGATCAGATCTATGTTCACGATTGTCAGAAGAGAAGTGAGACCACCATTCACCCAGTAAGTTAATGAAATTTTCTTCTCTGACATACGTGTCGGGAAATCTCCATAAATAATCGGAGCCCTTCTCAAATTTGTCCCTGGTCTCTAACACCAACGGGCTATGGTCCGAGATCAGCATGTCCTCAATTTTAATGTCTTTCATTTGTTGGATTATCTTGGGTGAAACAAAGAACATATCCAACCTGGACCACGACCCATGGGGGTGCGAGAAGTGGGTAAACTCTCTACCCAGTGGGTTTACTAACCTCCAAGCATCCAACAATCCAGTTTCTCCCACTAGGTTTTCCAAAATACTATATTCACCTGATCTACCTCCTGCTTGCTTTCTCAGTGAGTTTGTGAGGTCGTGCGTCTATCCTCTTCCTCTTTCATGACCGTATTAAAGTCTCCACCGATTATTTTAGTGATCTCATTATCTAGGAGCAGAGTGTTTTGTAATTGTTGGAAGAAGGGTTTCTGCTTTCCGTTAGGGGCATAAATATTATAGATATTAAAGGTGTCATTATGAATTTGTATCTTTACTTGTATTATCCTACCTTCAATCTTGTGAAGTAGATAATATTGTGTGGGCTAGTGACCTATGTATCAGAATTATAACTCCCGCCTTTTTTTCTATTGCCCCCGAACCATAGACCTCTCCTACCCATAATTTTTTAAGGCGAAAGAAGTCCTCCGCGGCCAGGTGGGTCTCCTGAAGCAACGCTATGTCCACATGGAGTCTCTTAAGATGGCGCAGAATCATCATGCGCTTTGCCGGGGAACGCAGTCCCTTAACATTCCAGGAGACCCACCTAACCATCGGAAGCCTCCCCGCTCGGGTCCCAAAATTTTTTCATGGTGAATATCGACACGTAAGAGGTTTCATCTGGCATGACATTGAGTAAGGTGTGGCAAACAGTGATGGTATAACTTTTTAAAGACATAGTTCCAATCCCAAGGATAATTTCCGTGTTTCCCTCTTTTTCCTTCCCACCCTCCTCCCCCCAAAACTCTCCAACATCTTTCAACATCAAAAAGTCCGCGACTTCACTTATGTCCTCCAGTGCAGTTCACACCCTCAGCTCCCCCCCGCCTCGTCCTCCACCACCTCTGAAAACACTTAAACAGATAATCTTGTAACTCCAACGTACTGCCCAACGAACATTAGTCTCCAATTGGCTATCTTCAATAAGGAGGTACTTCTATAAAGTGCCCAAGGGTCATGTCTCGTGATCACAGTTTATAAACATTTCACAACCCTTCTCACACCCTCTACCGTAATATGGGTTCAGAGAGTTTCTGTATTCGGTTGGGTGGGTTGCACCTTAGCCTCTCCATGTTCAGGTGTCAATAACAGATCGCCAAAGTGAAGAAGATCTCCGTAAACACCTTAACGTCCTTATATCCATAGTCCTGTGAATTAAGCAAAAGTAAAGATATAGAAGAGAGAGAGAGAAAAGGAAGAAGAAAGAAAAAAAAAAAAAAAAGGGGGGGGAAAGGCTAAAATATTTTCTCCTCTTCATCTCGTAGTGTATCCTCTTCATCTCTTAGCGTATCCAGGTCATATCTCTGTTCCTTCAGGACCTCCGTTTTTTATCCACCAGATGCAAGGGCCATAAAAATTAGTTCAAATAACGTGTTCCCGTCTCATTTCTTCTTTTGCCATCTGCTTCCGGCTTGTCTCTGTTGTTTCGGAGTGCCCGGTGTTGCTCCCTTTTGTGTTCCATCATCTAATAAGGAATACGATCTGAGTCTATGGGATCGCACCGAGGTTCTTTCCAATTCGTTTTCTGAATCTGGAGCAGGCGTAGATTTCACAGGTGATCTCTTACTGGTGCGAGGCGGTGACTCGGTTCTTCTTGGGGAGTTGAGATTTTCTCTGACAGCCGCCATTGCCTCCTCAGGATCTGTGAAGGTCTTCAAGATACCTTCTCTAGATCTAAATCTTAGCGTTGCAGGAAAGTTCAGTTGGAAGCGAACGTTCTTTTTATGCAGCAGTGAACACGTTTCACTAAATGCTCTTCTACGACGTGTAACTTCCACAGAATAATCCGCAAAGACCAGTGCTCTATGCCCCTGAAGTATTAGAGGTTGCTTTTTTGCTTTATAAGCACGCAGGATTTCCTCTTTGTCTCTGTGGTTCAAAAATTTTGCTATAGCGTGCCTGGATTTATTGGGCTCTCTGGAGGCTGCGTTCGGTGTTGGACGTCTCGTGGCGTCGGTCGTCTCCTGCACATCTCTAGGGGGACCTATCCTATGGGCACGTTCTGTCTTGCATCTGTGAGTTAGACCCAGGGCTTTAGGCAGTTCCACCTCAAAAATTTCTTCTAGTTGGCTCACAGGGACAGACTCTGGGAGTCCCACAATTTTTAGGTTACTCCGTCTCGTTCTATTTTCAATGTCTTCCAACTTGTTATGTGTGTAATCAGCATGCTTTTGCAGGGCCATTAGCTGTTCCTCAAGTTCCAGAATCCTGTCCTCTGCTGTTCCTATTCTAGATTCAGCTTCTAATAGCTGCTGTTCATGTGTCTCTACTTTCACAGATAGGTCTCTAGTAGATGCTGCCACCATCTCTGCCACTGTGACTTTAAATTCTTCTGCTAAATGCACAGCCATTTCTTTGGCTAATTTTTTATAGTCCAGGGGCTGGCATCTCCAGCTGTCTCCTGAACCATCATCCCAAGCAGTAGAGATGCACTGTTTTTGTGTGTAGCCTGTGTCTGAAGCCTGTGACTGGGATAGTGTCTGGGGCTGATGTTGGTCACAGATCGCCTTCACAGCATTTGGACTCTGTCCTGGGGGGTTGTCATCCCCTCTCTCTGGGGTCTGCTCCCGGGAACCCTCCGGCCTCTCTAACATGCCGTCCTCTCCCGATTCCCTCTCTTTGTCCCCATCTGGCCGCCCCTGTCCTTCATCCTGTGTTGAGCCCCGTGCTGTGTGTGTGCAGACCGCGCCATCTTTGCGGTCTGCACATGGTGCCTCATCCCTCTCTCCTTCCGCGTTCCTCCTAAAATATTTATCCAGGGTGGCCATGGCAGGTCTTACCGGGCTCCCGGAGGTCTCCTGGACGTGGACGGCTGGTCAGGGGGCAGCTCCGGAGTCCGTTGCAGGCGGATGGCGGCGGATTATGCAGGCGGGGAGCGGAGCGGCTCTAAGCGCGTCCGCACATGGAGGGGCCGGAACCGGAAGTCGTCCTGAAGGCTTTTACAGTAGATCTATGGGCATAAAAATGATGTTAAAAAAAAAAATAATTATTCTGTCCTGCTGAATGTATGAATATAAATATTGAGTTTGTTGTCGTCTTGTAAAATAGTTGCATGGATGCATGACATAGATAAATTGAAGGGGAGTAAAATATATGTTAATATTCATTTTTTATATTTTCACTAGCTGAGTGATTTGTCAGCCAACATTTATTGTCATTTACAGGAATTCATGAGGATGATTGGAAACGATAAACAGGGGCAAATGATTGTATTCCACCTAATAGAGCTGTTGAAGAATAGTGGAAGACTGCCACAACCAGACGGCTGTCCTAGTGAGGTACTGGAGTTGTTTCCCGTTATATGTCAATATTTTATATAAGGAACTGCATAAATGTTTGTGTTCAGGGGCTTATATAGTGCTCAAGAGATCATTATAACCTGCTGGACTTAGGGTCCGGGTTAGTGTTAGCATGCTCTATACCCCTTGTATGTCCCTGTACATACTTGTCCTTTTTGCAGTACACATGTCACATGTGCTACATAAAGCAGTGCATGGGGAACAGATGTGTCATATCATTATGTAACAATATATTAGTTTATTATTTAGCATTAAAGGGATTCTTTCCCATCCCATTTTTATATTAAACTGCCTTCAGTGTCATTTTCGTGATGCAATGTGTTCACACTCAATGGAAAGTCTGTGTTTCCATACTATGCTTTTCATGTGCTCAGGCGTAAGTTGAACACTTTGGCCCTGCTTTAGCCCTCCATCACTTGTCCATGTTGCACATACGTCTTTCTTTTGTTTTTTTTGACGGATACCATGCGTACACATTATAACCTATGTGGCTGCTTAAATGACCATGCTGCTTTTACATAGATTGTGTGTCCATGCAACACACATTGAGAAATGTAATTTTCTCCTTCGTCTCATTGGGGGGACACAGGGCTGTGAGTGTTATACTGCTGTCCACTAGGCGGCGACACGAAGTAGGATCTGAAAAAGATAAACAGTGGCTACTCCTCTGCAGTATACACCCCTCAGGCAGGCCTTGCCTCATCAGTTTTTGCTTAGTGGCATTAGGAGGCAGACATCTCTATACAATTCTCCTTAGAATTTTTTTTTTATTGTTTTTTATAGATTTCTATTATATTTTCACACAGAAGTTATTTACAGAAGAAGTTTAGCAAATCCTTCCTCAGCTCACCACAGTTGGGAAGCTAGGTTGAAGTCGATGGACATCTGGGCTACTACAGCCAATCCTTCCTCAGCTCTCCACAGTTGGGAAGCTGGGTTGAAGTCGATGGACATCTGTACTGCTGCAGCATACTCCTTCCATAGACCCCACAACTACGAATCTGGGTTGAAGTTGATTGACATCTCGGCTGCCAGCAAAACACCCCTTCCCAGACCCCACAGTTGGGCCTCTGGGTTGAAGTGCGGTGGACATGTGTGGAATTCTCGACCTCCCCATTTTCCCTTCTCAGGGCCTCTGGGTAGCAGGCGGAAGGCTATCAGCTCCCTCCCCATCCACACTGGATCGAGGCTCCAGGTAATCTACAGGCCCCTGCTTGCTTGGGGCCCCTGATACTATAGTGACGCTGCTCAGCGATTCCCCGGTTTCCTTGCACAGGTCTCTGTACCCCAGAGACCCGCCCCTCCGCTGTGTTGCATATGTGAAATCTCTCCCCTAGCTGCGGGACCACCGGAGACTTGGGACCTCCACGCTGACCCCCTCTCTTTTTCGTGGCCGCCTTTCACTTTAGGGCCCCTGCTAGTGCCTAGCACGGACAACACCGCCCCTTTCCTTCCAGTTGCCCGCCCTCTGGATGACGCAGTAGGGCCGAAACACGCCTCGACCGTATCACAGGAGGGGGCGGACCAGGTCTCTTTCGGCGCTTCTCACTCATCGCAAGCTCTCCCTGCGCTCCCTTTTTTCATCTGAAGCCCGCCCTCCCTCTCCTGCTCCCGGCAGCCGCCATTTCAGGAGAGACGGCACAGGAACGATGCGGTGCCACCAGTGGTACATCACATTACAAATGGGGTACACTGAATCGCTGGGCAGTGGACTGGCTCTGGTGCAGGGACAATACTGGTAAGGAGCTCAGCAGTTTATTCACTGCTGCAGCTCTCTCTCCCTCTCTATGCCTTTTCCCCCTGCGCTCAATATATTCCCAGTAGCAGGGGCAGTACGGGAGCAAAGCATACAAGGTCTGTGCCACGGACCATGCCGGGCTCAGGGAGAAAAGAAGCATCCCAGACCTTTACCTGTTTTAAAAATTCATTGAGCAGCTCTCTTCTACTCTTATCCAAGCCCGGCAGAGCATCCCACACCCTGCACTTCAGGCCAGCTGAACTGCAGGATACCACAGAACATGTGGGCACACCACCTAGGGACACTCCTTGTGATTTTATACCGTCGGTATCTGATACAAGATGGAAAAGACTCCTGCGGAGTACTTCTCCCACTTGGGGCAGCCAACTCTGTGCACCCTGGTCGGATAGATTCTGATTCAGGCTCAGATCCTGATTTGATATAGCCCTTGACCTAATTTTCTCACTCTGACCTTAGTTAAGAACTTAATAACGGCCGTAAATCAAACACTGCACGTGATTGATCCTCCTTGTGAATCCCCAATTCACATTTATTCCTGTGATGGGTTAAACGCCCACACAAATATTTTACTGATCACCCTGAATTTCAGGAGGTCCTCATGAAACCTACATCCCATCTGAACAAGAGATTCAGACACCGCAAGGCCATATAAGTTCTATATCCCTTTTTACCTGAGTTGATCCAGGACTGGTCAGATCCACCTCAAGGACAGAACAGACTGGCAGGTG
>JARQOC010002515.1:0-24441 GCA_033576535.1 Allobates femoralis | reverse complement strand
CCATACACCTCGTATGCACACGGCTCTGCTCCATACACTCGTACGCACGCGGCTCTGCTCCATACACCTCGTACGCACGCGGCTCTGCTCCATACACCTCGTACGCACGCGGCTCTGCTCCGTACACCTCGTACGCACGCGGCTCTGCTCCGTACACCTCGTACGCACGCGGCTCTGCTCCGTACACCTCGTACGCACGCGGCTCTGCTCCGTACACCTCGTACGCACGCGGCTCTGCTCCGTACACCTCGTACGCACGCGGCTCTGCTCCGTACACCTCGTACGCACGTGGCTCCGCTCCGTACACCTAGTACCCACTCGGCTCCACTCCGTACGCCTCGTACACACACACAGCTCCGCTCCATACACCTAGTACACACTCGCCTCTGCTACATTCACACTGTAAATCCCTCCTGACCCCACACAAACTTCACCTAATTGCCATACACCTAGTACACACTCGCTTCTGCTACATTCACACTGTAAATCCCTCCTGACCCCACACAAACTTCACCTAATTGCCATACACCTAGTACACACTCGCCTCTGCTACAATCACACTGTAAATCCCTCCTGACCCCACACAAACTTCACCTAATTGCCATACACCTAGTACACACTCGCCTCTGCTACAGTCACACTGCAAATCCCTCCTGACCCCACACAAACTTCACCCACCTAATTGAGCATCATGATGGGCAGCACAGCAGAGTCCTGCATATACTGAGGAGCTGATCATGTGACCCCTGACTCCTCCCCTCCATGTGACATCATCACAGGTCCTCTCAGCCCAGAGTGTGCAGCTCTGTCGGCTCCCATGGAGGGGGGAGGAGGGAGACCTCCGGTGCTGCAGGAGGCCAAAAATGACCCCCCAGCTGCCCCCTGGATATGGCCCTGGCTGTGGGGGCAATGTGCTCAGGGGCCCCTGAGGCTAGGGTCACACTTGTATTGTGACCCTAGCCTGATGCAAGTATTTTCGGCTGCAGCTCATAGTGTTTAATGCTATGCGCTGCCAGCAACTGAGCCCATAGAAACCCAGTGTTTACCTTGCCAACCACTGGTTGCCAATGTAAACATCGGGTTTCTATGGGCTCCCTTGCTGGCAGTGCATAGCATTATACGCTCTGCGCTGCAGCAGACAATACTTGCGTCAGGCTAGGGTCACAATGCAAGTGTGACCCTAGCCCTCAGGGGCCCGGTGGGCCCCCTCCAAGCAGTCAGGCCCCGGCACTTGCCCGGGTGCTGACACCGGGCCTGCTCGGCGACCATCAAACTTAACTGAACTGGAATTGTTTTGTAAAGAGGAATGGTCAAAAATACTTCATCCAGGATCCAGGAACTCATTAACAGCTACAGGAAGTAACTAGAGGCTGTTATTTTTGCAAAAGGTGGATCTACTAAATATTAATGTCACTTTTCTGTTGAGGTACCCATACTTTTGCACCTGTCAAATTTTGAAAAGAATGCATATTTCACATTTTCGGTTAGTACAATAAACCTCATTTCAATCCTGAAATATTACTGTGTCCATCAGTTATTACATATATCACACTGAAATAGCTGTTGCAAAAACCCAATTTTAAACAAAAAAAAATGAGTAAGATTAAGAGGGGTGCCCAAACTTTTTCATATGACTGTAGAATAAGTCTGACCTCCTGCTGTCTCTCCTTCTCCTTCCCTTGCTCCCGTCGGGTAAACCTTCTGTTGATCACTGCTGTGTCCCAGCTGCGTTTGGTTCCCCTCTAATGGGTGCTTAGGAATCAGGGCCGTATCTGGATATACCACCGTTCTACGGATTTTCTGCAGGCCGTGAAGGTTCCTGCAGGTGCAGGCTCTGGGACCGGTTCCTTCCTTGAGTGAACTTCCGCCCGGGCATCTTGCTCCCTTCTCTGTCTGGGATCTGTTCTCGCTTCCCTGGGTCCCTCAGCCAAGGTAACCCTCCTTCGTGCCTCAGGCTCCCTGCCTGAACTCTCCGCTAACTCTCCAACCCTGGAGGCGCTGACCTTCGGTCAAAGACGGACCAAAAGACCTCCTTTCTCCCCCTGAGAGCAACTATATACCCTCCCGGGTTCCCTCCCACTGCCTGGTCTAATGTGGGATGTGGGTATACGGTCCCTCCTACCATCCATAAATCCACTTGCAGTTGGGTGACTACACCTCTTTTACGGGTGTGTACCCCCTTTTGTGGCACCTACATAGTGGGGCACCACAATTGCACAGGTGATAGTTTAATCACTTGTACTGGGGATAATTCCAACCCCTGTGCAATACTAAGGAACTCCTGAAAACACTACGTGTTGGTGTGTCCTGAGGACTGGAGTTGAGATACACTGGTATAGGGACACACAGGAAAGAAGCAGAGAGACAAGGGAGTTCAGTCTTTTACCTTTACTGGTGTTTGATGATGGTGAGGTCCCAGGGTACTGGTCACCGGACCAGATCAAGGGATTCGGTCAGCCTGGAAGCAGCTGAATTCCACTCCACCAGGTGAGATCGGTATGCCTTTGTGCTGCACTTTCGGTTAGAGCCTCAGTTGCTTCTGAGATAATCTGTGTGTGTCTCTCTTTTTACTTCCTCAGTGGTCTCCCAACTATCAGGCAATGCGAGCCTACAACAGGTGCTGCACTCTTTCTTGTAGCTCCAGGCTCTCTATGTACTGCTGTGCTTTTGGGTACACGCTTGTAACCAGAAGACTTGAAATCCCCTGGCCTCCAGACTTGGCTCCCAGGGCTTGCAGTCCCTGAGCAACACAGCACACTGGCGTCCTCTTCTCTACGTCACTCCGATATGAGCCTCAGCAACTCTCACACCCCAGAGCTCTTCACTCCTTGTGCGTCCTCTCCCTTTTCTTCCTCACACTACTCTGCCTGCTCTGTCCACTCCCCCTCCAGCCAAAAGAGGCGGCACCTATGGATGAGCGAGCATACTCGTTACTGCTCGCTACTTGTATGAGTAGTACGGTATTCTCAATACTCGTTACTCGGTGAGTATTGCTGGTGCTCATGAATGATTTGTTGATCATTATCGATTTGACATAAACTGAAAGCTCCCTTCAGTAAGCAATGGGAAATGGCACCTCGGGGTGAACAGATTCAATGTTAGGCTCTCTGGGGGCACAGCAAGGTGTTTGATGCTGTAAAGAATTGAAAAAGCCCACCCTCCTGCCCTGTCCCGGAAAGACTCGTTTTATAGCCGGATGTGTGTAGGCGGGCGGAGCCTATCACTCATTGACTTACATTGTACTCACTACTCGGACGAATATGCGAGTATTAAAAACTACTCGGCTCGAGTATAGTGAGAGGGAGTATTACGGTACTCGCTCATCACTAGCGGCAACCTGAAAACTTGTGCCCCCACCTTCTGGCCAGGGTTCAGGCTTGTGTGTGGATGTGTAGTTACCTGATGTAGGGAACTCCATCGACTTCCAGCCATGATTCCACCATCGGTTAGGGAGGCGATACCATTGTGCCAACTGGACCATAGGGGCGCCACATGAGCAGGAGGAGAGGTAGGAGGACAGTTTAAGATGGACATGCTGCTCCAGTACTTTTTAGGCAAAGAGAGAAGTGATTTAGGGTGATAACTAGACACGGAGGATATGTCGAGGGAGGGCTTTTAGAGTATGGGTGTGATCAAGGCATGGCTAAAGTATGAAGAGAAGACACCAGTTACTAGTGATAGGTTGAAGAGATGGGTTAGAGTTTTTAATAATGACTGAGTTAAGGTTTGGGATCAGATGGGATGGAAGTGGGTCAAGTGCACAGGTGGTGAGATATGATCTGAAGCATAGAGGAAAATTTTTCTTCTATGATGGTAAAGAAACTGGGTTTGGAGGAAGAGGGCCGAGTAATTATCAAGTGGGGCTGTGGAGACTGTGCTCCAAAGCTTTCTCCTATGGTGTCGATCTTTTGCTTGAACAATGAGGCAAAGCCTTCAGTCAAGATTAAAGGAGGGGGATGAGGTGCTTGGGGACAGAATAGAGAATTTAGAGTGTTGAATAGCTGTTTAAGGTGAGAATGAGAAGGAGATTATGAGAGATGAGAAGTAGGTTTGTTTTGTGTGTGCTTAGTCTGGACTTGAAATTGTTGAGGGACTGTTTATGAGTGATGAAATGCTCGTTGGAGTGGGATATTGTTCATCTCCACTCAACAACCCTGGTAATCTGTCTCCGTTCTTTTGTAAGGGTTGTCTGTTGATTGTGTGATTATTTGTATGCGTTAAGGGAGTGACCAATTCAAGAGCAGCAGATATTGTGGCATTATATGGGATGGAAGTGTGGAGCCCACTGGGACGGGGTACTTGGTACCGGACCAGGGTATCACGGGGGTTATCTCGGCGGTCCTTGGTCCGGATCGTGTCCTGAGCCCACAAGTAAAAGGTTGTTATTTACAGGGATTTTCGTGATGCCACCCACGGGTTGTGGTCAATGGGGGACCACCACTGCTGCTGTTCCTGCCAGGAGGATGGATGGTGCTGCAGCCGGATGGATGAGCCCGCTGTGGGTCGGGCAGCTCCTGACAGGGTGTAATAAATATATAACAGTTTATCATGCAGGGAATCACACACGGGAGACTTTAGCAGGGTTCACCGGGTTTTACTAGCAGTTCTTCACGGTACAGTTCCACAACACTGTTCACAGTTCACAAAGTTAACGCCACACTTTAACCCTACTGCAGCCAGGTTTCCCTTCTGAGACCCTTCTCTCTCTGAGTTCCTTTCAGACTTTCGTCACATTCTCTTCCCCAGTGTGCTGTTTGGCGGCAACTCAGTCCCTTGTTCGGCTTCCCCCTGTGTGTGGGTGGCAAACCTGGGTCCTATGTGTCGCTGTACCTTTTGCATGCGTGTAGGAGATCAGACATGGAATCTAAACTCCCCATCGGTGTGTCTGTGATCCGGCGTATAGGTTTGGTCACCTGAGAGCCGGCTCTCTGGTCCCAGCCTAGCCTTCCAGTTTCCCTGTGTTGCAAGGGAGCACCAGGCCCTTTCCTACCCGTGTGACTCTGGTGTATGTCAGCTGCACTGGTCCGGTCTCTCCCCTTCCCTTGGGTTACAGACTGTGGAGCGGGCTTTCTCTCCAGGGGACTGTGCCTCGCAGGATGCTGCACCTCCAGGGAGCCCAACACCTTCAGGGAAGTCACTTTCTACTCGGTCTTT
Source organism: Allobates femoralis (assembly GCA_033576535.1). Taxonomy (NCBI): domain Eukaryota; kingdom Metazoa; phylum Chordata; class Amphibia; order Anura; family Aromobatidae; genus Allobates; species Allobates femoralis. The sequence continues at coordinate 19,287 of JARQOC010002515.1, read as the reverse complement.
TTGTGGCGCCCCACTAAGAGTGCGTCACAGGAGGGTACTACACCCCTGACTGAAGGTGTCATATTCTCTGTTCCAGTGATGAGTAGGAGAATCCTGAAGCTCCAATACCACACACATACACCTAGTGATAGGGGACCAATCAGACACCCGTTGCTAGAGTAACAGCTCCCGGTGGGAGGAGGGCTAGGTTATATAGTGAGTGGGAGAGCAGTAAGGAGTTAGGGCCCTTTCACATCAGCGTTTTTCGTAATTCGCGGCAGATGCGGTGAAAAAACCGCATCTGCCGCGTTTGCCGCATAACGGTTCCACTTGCGGCACGGTTGCGGTTTTTTCCATAGGAAGTATAGGGGGACTTGCGGCAGATGCGGCAAGTGCGGTATTGCACTTGCGGCAGGTGCGGCAGAGAAAAAAACCGCAGTAAGCCGCGGTTTTTTTCTCTGCCGCACCTGCCGCAAGTGCAATACCGCACTTGCCGCATCTGCCGCAAGTCCCCCTATACTTCCTATGGAAAAAACCGCAACCGTGCCGCAAGTGGAACCGTTATGCGGCAGTTGCGGCAGATGCGGTTTTTTCACCGCATCTGCCGCAAATTTAAAAAAACGCTGATGTGAAAGGGCCCTTAGACCAGGAAGTGAGAACAGAACAGTGCAGAAGTCAAGTCGTGACAGGACAGAAGCTCAGAGAGGAAAAGTGAAAGTAATAGACGTAGCAGAGTTTGAGAAGTTGCAGAAGAGCACTGAGAAATCTAACCCGGAGGACACCTCAACCTGGTGACCCAGAAGAGAGAGAGAGAAGCCAAAGAATAGAGAGGATAACTGACTATCCTGGCCCAATCCACAGAACCCAGAGTACCGGCTCCGACGTGTTTCAGCAGGTTCATCCCTGAACCACAAAACCCGGAGTGGTCGTAAGCTTTACAGGAGCATGACTCACCAACTAACACCTACCACAGCTTATTCCAGGAGCACCCAGCATTGAAGGCCAGGGACCGTGAGTCCGGATCCATACGGAATCCCAAATGAGGGTCTTCAGTGCTCTTATGCGGGTATAGCAGAGCAGCGAAGTGAAGGGACAGACAGTGATAGAGAAGGACACCAGTGGAGCTTCAGAGGGACGCTGCTCATTGCCAGAACCACCCGGTCCACTGCCTCAGCCGACACCATCGCATACCTTGTAAAGCTGCCGTTTACCAGAGTAAAGAACCCGTACAGAGTGAGCATCGTGTCCGAGCCTTATTCCAGAACTGCCATTGATGTGCATTGGTTTCCAGAAACGACCGAGCTGCCCTATTACTCCGTTACAACCTACAGCCCCAGGTACCCCACTCGCCCTGTAGGGAGTGGTTCCATCTTGCTGCTGCCCATCACCACGGAGGATCAAGCAGCGCCAGTGCCATCACCGGAATCTACAGGTGGCGTCATGAACTAAACTTTATTCCTTTTTATTATTTTATTTTTCTCCCCTTCTTCATTGACCACCGGGCCCACAGCCTCAGGCACCACCGTGACCTCAAGACTGCGCCTGAGACCTGAGTCCCCTGGCCTGGGTGAGTCATTTTCAGTTCAGCTCACTTTGGCCTATTCTTGTCTTTACTTCTTGGCACCCACTTGCCTACTGACTACTGCTTCCTGGTGTTCCCCTTATGTACCCAGTCCATCTCCTTGACTACGTCCCACCCACTTGTGACTGGCCCTACCACCCCTTGCCTGCATAGAGTCCCGGGCTCTGGGTTGGGCATTGTGTCGGTGGGTGTATGTATGAAGGTGGTTTGTGCAAAACCTGTCTCCACCTGCCTGGCTGCAGTTCCTACCTGTGGTCACCCTGGTTGCAGGGGCGCCACAGAAGCAGCATCTGCATCATGCAAGGAACCTATCAGGTTTCAGGGGTAGCGCTCCTGTGTCACGGGGAGTGGTGGCCGCACCTGATCCCGTGTCCTGGGTGACACTTCAAAAAGGGGTTATATTTACAGGGGATTTACTATGTACAGTTCACGTGACGCCACCTGTAGTTTCTGGTGATGGGTCACCAGCGCCGCCACAGTCCGCCAGAGGTGGATGGTATTGCGGCTGGGATGATTAAGCCCTCTACTGGTAGGGCTGTTCCTCCGGGGCAGTGTTTCTGCAAAGGGAACAGATTGATGCAGAAGAACACAGACAGAGGCAAAGTCACTTTCTCCCGGGTACTTAACTGTTAACTCGTAGCAGCAACAGTTAGGGTACCTTTACACGCGGCTACATTTCTAGGGTGGCTCCAGGTAACTTACTGGTTGCAGTGAAGTCATGGAGAGATTATTCCATTTGTACACAGCAACAAGATAGAACCTTGTCTCCATGATTTCACTGCAACCAGTAAGTTACCTGTAGCCACCCTAGAAATGTAGCCTCGTGTAAAGGTACCCTTATGGTACCTTTACACGCCGCCACAACAGGATGGATACAACCCGCTACAGGCTACAAAAGTAGCTTGTCGCGCCAATATCGCCCGTAGTAGCGGCGTCTGAAGACGGGACGACACAGCCGGCTACAGATACCTCTGCATCCGTGCACTGCCCATAAACAGATGGCTACATCGCCGATTGTAGCGAGCTGTATCGGCGTGTAAAGAAGCTACAGAAGTGAACTCGGGACACCCGGCGATGTAGCTGCAATGTGGCTAAGGCGTCACCCATGCTCCGTGATACCGCGCCCCTTCAGCGATCATTGGTGGAAGATGCTGCGTTACGATTGGCCCTTGCCTCACAGCCCTCCATCTTGGATGAGCTGTCCCTTCAGCACTACACATACGCGCCGTATGCACGATCAGATAGTAGTACAATTACGCGGACACACACTTGAACGTAAAATCATAAATGGCCCATGATCTACATACAGTGTGCACATCCTATCAACATGATAACGAATAATGCGGTACACAGCGCACAAGTGTGTGTTACGTACCGCTCTGGCTTATTGCACAGCAGCTGCCGTAGAAGTGTTCCGGGTCTGGCAGTGCGCGCAGCGCGCACACAGATGCACACAATCCCATAGCACATCGGAGGAGATTACCCAGTAGACAGATCAGAGCCGTGTTGTACGGACTGCACTGTGGGTCTTCTGCAGTAGGGGCCGCATAAGTGTGTCGGGCGAGTCACTGCGTGTTGGGCTACTTATAAAGGTGCGTCACCCCCACAGCGGTCGTAATGACGTCATGACGTTGGTTTCATTTTCACTCTGCCTGCAAGGTGCCAGCCCCGCCTCTGCACACACCATAGCAGTCATGGCAGCCGTGCACCGCGCCGCAACATGGGGGATGGCGGAGCTGATCATCCTCATTGATCAGTGCGACCGTCGGGACTATTGGGGCCACCATCACCACCGCCACCCCAGGCTGCGCAATCGGTGCACCGTGCGGCGGATCCAGCGGGCCCTGCTCTGCCAACTGGGGGTACAGAGGACAGTCAAAGCGATCCAAAAAAAGATCGCTGACTTGAAGCATAAGTGCCCAGGTCGCATACTGGACATCCGTGCCAGGATTGCCAGGCTGCGTGGTGAGTAATTGTTGCCCCAAAAACACCACCGCCACATGTGCATGTCCCACAATACACAAAAAATGATGGAAACATATGACAAGGGACAGTGTGGCCTACACAATCAAACACATCTTCACAGTGTTGTGCTCATCCAGTCAGGCCTAAAAATGTCTCACACGCACAGTCCATGCATACAACATGAGTGTATGCATCCAGCATCACCTGGTTGATGCTAAGTAAGGCTGGGGTCACACACACAGATATCTGCCCACATATTGTTTGCAGATCTCTGTTTGCAGTCAAATCATGGTCACATGTTGACATTTGGAGACAGCCTCAAAATGGAACAATGTGTCCATGCTTTCACTGCAACCAGAGATCTGTCAACAATATCTGGCCACATATCTGTGTGTGTGTGACCCCAGGCTTAGCCGTCAAATACATACCCACACAAGCTCTTTGTAGGACAACAATGTGTAGGCATGATCTTATTACGTCTTTTATGTTCAAATTTCAAACTAGATGCTGAATCCTCATCAGAAGAAGGGCCCCATGCCCCACCCCCAGGTGGCCCATCAAGAACCCCACCACATCAGGCTCAAGTGGCACCCTTGTCCCCAGGGTCAACACCTTCCCCCGGGCCTCAGGAGCCAGACGTCCCGTCACCTACCGGGACAGAGGACGTGGAGGACCAGTCCGCACCTGGCAGCCCGCTGGAGTGTGACCAGCTGTCCCATCTGCCTGGCTGCTGGAGGAACACATCAACTCCCCACAGGAGGGCGAGGAGCAGCAAGTACCTGGCGGCCCAGAGGAGTCTTTGCCCCGTAGCCCAGGACCACTGTTACCCCTGAACCACATAATGTGGCCACGGAGCCCCAGCCCGGGAGTAACACCACCTCCCACTGTCTCCAGCTCAGTGGCGAGTCCTGGGGTGACCATGTCCCCACACAGTGACTATGGTGGTAAGTGGGTTATGTTGCCACAGACACCCTGCACACTGTTGCTTAAATTTCATCTGGGGCAAAACAATTTATGTAAACAAAGTAAACCATGTTGGTTCACCCTTTTTCCAGATGGTGAACGTGCGGGCTCATATGGATGGAGCTTGACCCCATCTCCCTCCCGTCTGATGGTGAACTTGATTTGGAGGAACAGGGTAAGTGGATGGTTGCGGCCAGTCATGACTAACCATCAACAGTGACGACTGTGTACTAAAGTTTGTGTTTACTCCCAATACAGGTGCCCCTACCATGGAGGAATTCATCCAGGCCCATCAGGCATTTGTGGCCCGTTTGACCACGGCTCTACAGCGTGGCCTGCAGGACCTTGGCCGCCTGGCTCAAATGCTGGCGGACCTACACCCACACCATGGATCACACCCATGAATTTGAGGGATGCATTGTATCCTGGCCAAACATGGCCCCACAAACAGTTGTCCTTGTTGGACCCTAAAATTTTCACACGTTGGCTTGTTGCCTTGCAAAAGTGAAAATATTGTTGTTTTTTTTTTTGCCCCCGTTGGGCTCTTTTCTTATAGTGTCCCACATTGGGACCATCACAAGTGTGGACTGGCTAGCCCCATCTGGCCTACAATCCCTATACTGTCCCACATTGGGACCATCACAAGTGTGGACTGGCTAGCCCCATCTGGCCTACAATCCCTATACTGTCCCACATTGGGACCATCACAAGTGTGGACTGGCTAGCCCCATCTGGCCTAAGCATTCCTTGTATGATGGCAAATGTCTGTGACACATGTATGTTTACAATACAATGCTGTTCTAACTTTGTTATACGCTCCTTCATGTGACCTTACTAATATTTGGTGACCAAACCTCACCATAACCTAACTATGTGAGGCACATCACAACATCCCTTTGTGAATGTGCTAAGACATTCCAAATGAACCGATGGTGATCCTGCTGAGCGAGCACTGGCCCATATTGTGTGGCTTGGGGAAACCTATTATTGGCCACAATTACATTCACCCCCAAAAACCCCCACAATCCTTATTCTGAAATGAATACACAATTGTGTTAATAAAAAAATTTTAATCCAGCCTGGAATTAAAAATAAATTACAAAGAATAGAATTTTTGTGGAAAAAAAATATAAAAAACCACAAATTTTGGCCAATACTCAATCCACAAAATATACATATAAAAGGCGATTCCTGAAATTATAAAGTCCAGACTGCCAATTCTGTGCATTGGCTACTAGTGTCCAAATTACTCCTCTTCTGTCGGCTCTGACAATGCCGCATCCCCCCTCCTCTGAGGGCAGCCCCGACCTGCCCCAGAACGTCTGGTTGAACGACGATGTGTTGAGGGGGGATGGGGTGACTGTGGCGGGGCCGGTCTTCTCACGGGCCGAGATGGGGCAGCTGGTGAAAGGGGCCACAAGGTGTGTTGCATGGGGGGGGGGACGTGGCAGCCCCATTGAAGGGCCCCATCATCGGCAGCATCAGCGGCATTGTGGAAGACCCTCAGAAGGATCTTTTTCTGGAGCGGCTCCATCCCTCGCATTCTGTTGCTCATGTAGAGGGCGTCGCTGTCGATGTGGGTCCGCTGTTCATCCAACAGCACGCGTCGGGCCCAGGTCGCCAGCTCCGTCTCTGGTGGTGCCGGACGTCGGCGGCGACGGATCCCGGAGCTGGGACCTGGGCCTGGACCCACATCACTCGCCCCGCCCTCCTGCTCAGCCCCAGATGTCATGGGCTGAGCATCATCAGCAACAGAATCCTCGGCAATGGAGCCGTCCTCTTCTGGGGCCTGTGGGTGGGGAAAAAAAAAAAAAAACCATTAGTGGAGGCACTATCAACTGTATACATTCACAACAGGACTCTATATACCACTCCCACACACACCAAGGCCAACTACCAGAATGGAAAATGAGGAATAACACAGTAAAGCAAATAAGGTTCAAGACCCCAACACCAGTGGTTCTCCTGTACACTCACCTCGACCATTCCAGGAGCTCAGCTAAATACATAATTAGTTGTTTGTCACGTAGCCGTAATCCAATATTAGGACATGTCACCACAACACCTTGATACTGGGGGCTGTGCTGGCCAATGACAAATATTGCCCACCTTCCCATTAGGACTCCTTTATGGTGAGAATCCACCCCTCACTCAATTACCTTTAACCCACTGGCAACAAAGCCAACACACATGTGAGCCAGCACCATTTACTACATGGTACTATGTGGCTGTTTGAGAACAAACCACCTGCTATCTTGAAACCCTTAAATAACTAACCTAAACATACCAAGATGTTGTGGAAGAAGCAACATTGCAATACGGCTGGAAGCATAGAATAGAAAAGTCTGGCAAGTCATGGAAGGAGGGCAGATAGATTGACACCCCAAGGTGTGCCGCAGCAAGGAGGTAAATATGCCAACACATTTGGTGTGAAGGATTTATCGAAGCACACATGTGAAGGAAACATTGTGGCCCACCACTGTCACACAATTACCCACCTCCTGTGGCGCAGATGGTGATGCAGCCGGGCCTACATGGGACGCAGCAACGGGGCAGTTGGTGGTCGTTCGATGCGGGCGAACCTCGCCCAGGATGAAGGTGAAGAGGGGATAGTACCATAGGGTAGGTGATGGTACCTCCTCAGCTCCAGCCCCTGAGCGACGGCGCTGGTACTCAATGTGAGCCCGCATGAACGCCGACCGCATGTTCTTTATCTTGAGTGCCACCATATGCTGGTCCCACGTCTTGCCTACCCTTGGCTCCAAGCGATTTGCCAGAGCCACAAGACTCCTGTAGGCCTCGGCCCTCGCTGCCCGATTTTTATATTCGGGCAGCGAGCTGCGCCACAAACATTCGTGCCGCTGATACTCCGTGAGAAGCTGGGATTCCAATTCCACAGTACCCGTCGGCATCTGCCGATGACAAAATAAACAAAAAAAACACAGTCACAACACAAGGCATACCGACATTTCAAAACTTGCCACAATCATACACATAATCATTAACTTTCTACAGTGATCATCTATGCAGCTATTTTGTGGAGTGAAACTGGCCATGAGTGTGCCATTTTCTCAATCTCAGACCGCTACTAACTCAAACACATGTATGCTGCCAATATCAAGCCCCGGATATCGGTGTCCACCTACAGATGTTTCAAACATGATTTCAGTCCCCAATGTACCTATTGCAACACACCTTGACACGGTGTGTGCGTACATACCTGTAGAGGGCAACATGTGACCTAACACGTTGTGTGCTAACTAGTACCTGGCCAGTGTCCACAATGGTAAGGGGTCACTATATGAGAAAGGCGGGCTGGGTGTGTGCGAACACTGCACATACTACATGTAATGTGCACCCAGATGATCATGTAGGTGTTCCTCCAGACGTGGAATTACCATTTTAACACATGTACCCAACATCCCTGGAATGTCCGCCACAATTCTACCACCCCTGAAATGTTGATGTGAAGTACCAGCCAAAGAAATAACACCATGCTCTTTTACCATTGCCAAAAAGCAGAAGGTGCAATACATACTTACACTATATAAGTAGAGGCACTACCTGGCTACTGGGCGACACAGAATAAGGTACACATATTTAATATTACGTGTTCAATATTTGCATGCCGCTTCAAACATGGCCATACACACATCGCCTAAGCTGCCTGTGCCAGAACCAGCTGCGTTCATTACATTTTCTTACAAACCGCTAAAGAGGCTTACCGTCAGAGCAACAGAAGTCAAACAGGACACTAGTAGCTCAATGCACATCGACGTCTGGACACGGAGCAGTGGCCATTGACCTGCCTTTATAGTCCGGGACACCAATCACAGCGGACACAATAATGCACATCCTGATGGGGCACCTGGGTGCGGATTTGCCTTCCGCTAATTGGTGGAGATCGCTGAATCGTGATAGGTTGGCGGCCCTTTAAAAGTTGCCCATCCCGCCAAACATTACGCTTGCTGGCCAGACCCATTAGGTAAGTTTTTGTGGACACACATGGAATTAGCGCAGGGTGGGGTGCATATGTTGATGTTCTTGGAGAGCGCCGGAGACTGGTGTAGCGGCCGATATAGGGGTTTGTATTTTTGGGGACGAGATATAGTGTAGTGTGTGGGTTAGGATACGGCATTTTGTGTGGGCCTTGACACTTTTGTTGAGATACATTGCTGTGTTTGTTTGCAGACAACATACAGGAGAATGGATGCATGACTGTAGACAGAACTGTGTCACTCATGTCGACTGGATCGATTTCTGCATACTGGTTGTGGCCAATGGAGACTGTGTTCAACGGGAATGGGATGACACAGGGCTTTGAGGTGTTGGGCGCCAGACATGGCATACATGTGTATTTAAAATGACACCTTCAAAAACCAATTACACCATGGGTAACCATCCGCAGTCATGTGCAATGTTGTTTGGTTCATGTAGCCTTCCTCAACCTTCCATATCGGGGTACGTCACATTCGTTATTCTTCTCATTTTTACTGTAATCAATTGACATTATGGGCTGTGTAATGGATTATGGGACCTGTTTGACCAACATTATTGGTGACACATGTCCCTTTCTAACTCACCTAGGTGCAGATGTGTGAATTTTGGGAGCTCCCATTGACGTTGATGTAGAGGAGGCCACTCTCAATCGCCGTGTGCCATGTTGTTTGGGGTGACTACTGGGTGTTTGCCGTCCTTGCTTCAGGGTTGTGTTTTGGGCCCACACAAGAGATCCCATCCTCTTGGCTATAGTGTGTAATGGAAAAGAGGTGTGGCTTGCTGAACCTGCTGACTTGCACACATTTTGGTCTATGTACTCATGTTGTGCTTTCTCATCTACAGGTGCTGAAATTGAGGATGCAGAATATCCATGACCGCAATGTTATCGTGGCTCTTGCGTTGGTGGAAGAGCAAATGTGGTATCAGGATCGGTATGAAAGGTTGATGAGGCGCAGACAGCGGCGGATGTGGACCCGTGATTGGCTTCTGAGGCGGGAAACCCGGGGCCACATGCAGCTGTTGCGGGAGCTGGAGCTTAACTGTCCTGATGATTACCGAAACTATCTCCGTATGCCCGAGGACTGTTTCACCTTCCTATTGGAGCGTGTAGGGCCAATGATAGCGCGTCAGGACACTATAATGCGCCCATCAGTATCAGCTGCTGAGCGGTTGGCGATCACTTTGCGGTTCCTGGCTACAGGGCAGTCCATGACATCCCTCACATACGTGTCACGTGTCTCCCTGCCCCTGCTGAGCCGCCTGATCCCTGAAACGTGTTGGGCCATCTGGAGAGCTCTGCAGCCAGCCTACATGAAAATGCCTTTAACCGCCGCAGAATGGCTGGAAGTGGCCCGAGGGTTTGAAACCCGGTGGAACTTCCCCAACTGTGGCGGGGCATTGGATGGTAAGCACGTGAGGATTACCAAACCTGCCCACTCTGGCTCTTTGTATTACAATTACAAAGGGTATTGTAGTATAATCCTCATGGCTGTAGTAGATGCCAACTATGAGTTCCTCTACGTGGATGTTGGAATGCCCGGTCGCAACTCAGATGGGGGGGTGTTTGCCCTAAGCTCCTTGGCAACACTACTAGGGAATGGTGGGCTAAACTTACCCTCAAATGAGCACACGACCGAACATCTCAACTTTGCGTTTGTGGCGGATGAAGCATTCCCACTTCAGGAACACCTACTGCGGCCATATCCCCAGAGGGCCCTTACTTCTGAGAGACGCATTTTCAACTACCGGCTATCCCGGGCCCGCCGTGTAGTTGAAAATGCGTTTGGGATAATGGCGAATAGATTCCGGATTTTTCATACACCTATACATATGAAACCGGAGTCTATTGACGCGGTAGTGGTGGCCTGCTGTGTGCTGCACAACTTCCTGCGTCATAGGGATAGAGCATCATACACGCCAGGAGGTTATGTAGATAATGCCGACGCTACAACAGGGGAGCTCCGTCCAGGGTCTTGGCGTGATGAGGCCCATGTGATTGTGCCACTCCAGCCGCAGAGCCATGGCCGCACTCGGCAGGAGGCCAGGGACAGTAGAGAAGCTTACTGCTCCTACTTCAATGGGTCTGGTGCAGTGAGCTGGCAGGACCAGGCCATATAATGTGGCTGGCTCTGGGAGTTGCTTTTTGTGTTTTCAATGGAGGTGACAGCAGGTTAGCTGCACCCCTTTAATGTTTGGTTGACCTTTTCCATTATCTTTGTTTTCATTATGTGCATGAGTTTTCATTATGTAGTTAGTTAGTTAGTTAGTTTAGGTTATTTTGGTATTTTTTCCATGCACAGTTTGCAATGTGTGGTGATTTGCTTATCCATTGAATTTGGCTGATTAATGTCACCTGCTCTTGAATTCTACAATGTTTTTACTTTATGTATATTTTGTTTGCACAAGACAAGGTCAAGATTCATGCAATATATTAAACCTTTTTCTGTTGGATCCAACATAATCTGTGTGAGCCTGATTACTTGGTGGAGGAGGGCAATGTGATGCAGGGTTGGGTGGGGGCCTGGGATGTCATAGCCACCTATTGGCTGGGATTGTGCACACAATATGTGTGGGTAGCCATGTTTTTCTGAAAGTCTTTTGCCCAACAGTGTTTGTGGCCATTGTGCGTACATGATCCTTTATTTTGTTGTAGGCAGAGGGTCCCCTGCACACAGCACATTGATGCAGGACATATTCTTGTCAGGTGTTTGCTAATACACTGTCACACAGATCTTTGACTTGGTGCCTTGGAAGCTGTTCCACTACATTCACATCTGTCAGCACATATATTAAACCCCATTCAGCCTGTATACATACACATACTTCGCCACAGTTGTCACAGATTTTTGACAGAAAACGCACATACTGTCTTTTGTAAGACGCTAATGTGTGGCACACAAACGCACCTCAGTTCAATCGGCACACGCGGCTGTCACAAGCGCTGATCGCGCGTGACAAGGCAAACACTTGTACTACGCACACATAGCCCCGGACCGCTACTTTAATACACACGGGATATGTGACTGGCCACCGCTCTAGCGTGACCCATTACCATCGATTTGGATGCATTCGCCAGGCTCCGCCATGTCACAAGCGCTTATTCCGTGCCACACTCCGCTCACTAGTACGGCACGTCTCGGCCATCCGCCCTTTCCGTCGTGCCCAATCACAACTCCGTACTGTTGGCCAATGGTTGTGGTTTGGGCGCGGCGTACAGGTCTGTGGCACGCCTATTTGTTTTACGTCCTGCCTTTGTTGCTCCCAGATCACTCTGTGGTGGCGGTGTGTAAAGCTGGTACGCTGAGCTACAGACGGCTACTTGCGACACCCGGCGATGTATCTAGCTGTAGATGTAGCGTAGCGTAGCGCACCTTGTGGCGGCGTGTAAAGAGGGTGCGGTTCCCGTTGGTAACCGTTCGGCCGTGCTCGTGCACGTGAAGTTGCCGTTGGTATCCATCCTGTTGTGGCGGCGTGTAAAGGTACCATCAGAGTTCACAGTTCAGCACTTTAGATGTTACAAGGACAGGTAGCTTAACGGGTGGCTGCAAGTGGATCCCAGGTGTTTGGTGTACCTTTGTTAACTAAGGCTACTTTCACACTACGATTTTTGTAAAATCCGATGCTGTCCGATATAAATCGGACAGCATCGGATTCTTCTAATGCCTGGAATCGGGTGCCAAACAGGCATCCGATTCCGACAGAAAATAGGATGCCCGCCCTCCTGTCAGATCGCTCCCTGAGAGCTGTCAGTCTCTCCCCCGGTCCTCTTCTTTATCCCCTGTGTCTCCCCTCTTGGCCCCCTGTCCTCTCCTCTTATCGCCCGGTCCTCCCCTCTTGGCCCCCGGTCCTGTGTCTCCCCTCTTGGCCCCCGGTCCTCTTATCCCTCTTGGCCCCCGGTCCTCTTATCCCCTGTGTCTCCCCTCTTGGCCCCCGGTCCTCTTATCCCCTGTGTCTCCCCTCTTGGCCCCGGTCCTGTGTCTCCCCTCTTGGCCCCCGGTCCTCCCCTCTTGGCCCCGGTCCTCCCCTCTTGGCCCCCGGTCCTGTGTCTCCCCTCTTGGCCCCCGGTCCTCCCCTCTTGGCCCCCGGTCCTCCCCTCTTGGCCCCCGGTCCTGTGTCTCCCCTCTTGGCCCCCGGTCCTGTGTCTCCCCTCTTGTTGGCCCCCGGTCCTCTCATCCCCTGTGTCTCCCCTCTTGGCCCCCGGTCCTCTCATCCCCTGTGTCTCCCCTCTTGGCCCCCGGTCCTCTCATCCCCTGTGTCTCCCCTCTTGGCCCCGGTCCTCTCATCCCCTGTGTCTCCCCTCTTGGCCCCCGGTCCTCCTATGCGTCCTCCTCCTCCTCCTCTTGTCCTCCCCTCTCCTCCTCTCCTTTCTCACCTGTCCACGACTCCTGCACGGTCCCGCGCGTCTCCGGTGTCTGGCTGTTCTGTCTCAGTGCTGCCAGGACCTCTCGTGATGTCACAATCACATGACTGCCGGCTATTGGTTCCTGGCAGTCATGTGATTGTGACATCACGGCAGGTCTTATCAGCACAGACGGCAAGATACCTGGAGACACCGGAGATGCCGGGAGACGACGTGGGCCTCGTGGACAGGTGAGCATAGATTTTTTTATTTTTAATTAACCCATTCATTCACTTTTGGAGCGATTTTAGTGTACTGAGCATGCTCAGTACACTAAAATCGGTCCGAGGAGACATGAGATGTTTCCTCGGACCCTTCTCCATAGGGCCCCATGTTAAGTTGATCGGGTCGGATCGGATGTGCACTAAATGCCATCCGATCTGGTCCGATCCGAATCTGTCAGATTTTATTTTCGGTGCAAAAATCGGAGCAAGCTCCGATTTTTGCACCGATAAAAAAATCGGACACATTCGGATCGGACCAGATCGGATGGCATTTAGTGCACATCCGATTCGGTCCGATGCCCATAGGCATACATGGGGTCCGAAAATCGGTCCGATGCTGTCCGATTTTCATCGGACAGCATCGGAAATGCTAAAATCGTTATGTGAAAGCAGCCTAAGCCGTGTCCGTTCTTCTCCGCTTTGGATTGATCTATACCCAGTAGCTCTGTGTAGGTAGTACCGGGAGTCCTCTCCCTCGTTGATGAGGAAGCAGGCAGACCTCTCCGATGGCAGGTTGCTGCGGCTGATGAACAAACCACAGCAGCCGGTTGCTGACTGCAAAGCTGGACTTTGGCCGGATCCCAGGGCCCGGCATTCCCCTGGTGGACTGGAGTATCCCCTGGAGTATGGGCTGGAGCGTCCTCTGAGGATCTCCCTTTCTTTCTAGGGCACAGACTCCACCGTCGTCGGGCGCCCTCTTTCAGGACCCTCTGTATCTCAGGATCCTCTCTCTCCTTCCCTCCGGTTCGGCTTGAAACCGCCCCGGTTTGACCTTCCGCCTCGTTCCACTAAGCTCAATCTTCCTAAAACCTTTCCTCTTCCTCTATTCTCCTCCAACTCTCAGTCTAAGGCCAAAGGGCAAAGACCTCCTTGATCCCCCTAGAGGTGATTATATCCCCTCTCGGGTAACCTCCCACCCTGAACTAATGTGGGAGTGCTGGGAATGGGTCCCACCCACCATCCTAGGGTCCACCTGCAGCTGGAGCATTTACACCTCTTTTATGGGTGTAGTACCCTTCTGTGACGCCTGCATTTGCGGGGCGCCACACCATCTTTGTGAATGGCTGTGGAGGACAATTGAGCGAGTGTTAGAAGCTTAAAGACAGTTAATTGGGAAGGGGATGCTGAAGTCACCCATGGTGATAGTGGGGATGTCAGCACAAAGGAAATGGCGATTTTCTGGTGATACAATCCTGCAGACAGACCAGACAAGGGGCACAGAAGCTGGCACATGTTCTGTGGCTCTGACCTGACATTTCAGCATAGATGTCCTGACCCAGGATGAAGGGTACTGCTATACTGTAGCTGCCAGCACCCCTACCCTATGACAGACACCTCACACCATAATACTCATAGACAGGCAGGAATGTTGGTGCCAGTGGCGTAACTTCAGGCCCAGGGGCCCTGATGTGAAAGCTCCATTGGGGCCCCAATTATTGCACATTTTTAATAGTATTAGTCTTTTTCTATAGGCCAAAGTGACCTTTGGGGCCCCCTGCATCTGTGGTAGTTACGCCCCTGGCTGGTGCCATTTGTCCACTCCCTATTGGATCTGTGTCTGCCCACATGGACACCAGGACCGCAGGGCTCATCCTCTAACTATAGGAGAATCTGTTGCCCCATCCTTCTATTGTCCTGTCCTCAATGGCCGCTCCATAGCAGACACAGCACAGAGGTAGAGGCGGCCGATCCCTAGCCGAGCATTGTATGATGAGCGCAGCCAGCTCTCTCTGCCTGCAGCACTAGAGCATACATTGGTCACCCGACCGCATGGCTTCTCCAACTTGAATCATCCTAGAACCATTGAATCGAGGTAGGTTTGGCTACCGAGGCTTGTGATGACACCATGAGACCAATGCGAGGGCCGGGGAATGGGAGTCACATGTTTCCATAGAGCGGCCTGATTTCTCTCACTCCCTCACCTTCCATCTCTCCTCCCCTCCATCAATTGTCAATGTGACTCCAGCGCCATCAGTCAGTTATTTGTCAGCCGCTGTCAATCCGCTCCTGATTTATGTCAGCTTTTGTTGCTGATTACAAGGCTGGTGTGACTTGAAGGGAAGGAGAGAGAGGCAGAGGGAAGGGGGGGAAGACGATGCGTCTGAAAAGAGTCATTCACTTTAAGGAAATAGATCGTTCACAGGTTAAACTCCATTTACATGCAGTCCTGGGGCTGCGGACACACAAGTCCTCCCTGGACCGGCACACGGGTCACCTGGCACTCAGGGGTTAACTCGGGTCACTACGGGGTCACACAGACACCTTGGCACATCACTGTCCTGTGCGAGGGGAAGGCTGGATGATCTAAAGATACTGCAGTAAAGAGTGCCAGGACCGACAAGGGGCACAGTGATCCTGGTGCAGGGGTGATCTAACGGACAGCACCTAGGCTGGCACCTATAGTAGGCAGCACCCAGGCTGGCACCTATAGTAGACATCACCCAGGCTGGCACCTATAGTAGGCATCACCAGACTGGCACCTATAGTATGCATCACCCAGTCTGGCACCTATAGTAGGCAGCACCTAGGATTTCACCTATAGTAGGCATCACCAGACTGGCACCTATAGTAGGCATCACCCAGTCTGGCACCTATAGTAGGCAGCACCTAGGATTTCACCTATGGTAGGCAGCACCAGACTGGCACCTATAGTAGGCATCACCCAGTCTGGCACCTATAGTAGGCAGCACCTAGTATTTCACCTATGGTAGGCAGCACCAGACTGGCACCTATAGTAGGCATCACCCAGTCTGGCACCTATAGTAGGCAGCACCTAGGATTTCACCTATGGTAGGCAGCACCAGACTGGCACCTATAGTAGGCATCACCCAGTCTGGCACCTATAGTAGGCAGCACCTAGGATTTCACCTATGGTAGGCAGCACCAGACTGGCACCTATAGTAGGCAGCACCTAGACTGGCACCTATAGTAAACAGCACCTAGGCTTTCACCTATAGTAGACAGCACCAGGATGGCACCTATAGTAGGCAGCACCTAGGTTGGCACCTATAGTAGGCAGCACCCAGGCTGGCACCTATAGTCGGCAGCACCTAGGCTGGCACCTATAGTAGGCATCACCTAGACTGGCACCTAAAGTAGACAGCACTTAGGATGGTACCTATAGTAGGTAGCACCCAGACTGGCACCTATAGTATGCAGCACCCAGACTGGCACCTATAGTAGGCAGCACCCGGGCTGGAACCTATAGTAGGCATCACCTAGGCTTTCACCTATAGTACGCAGCACCCAGGCTGGCACCTATAGTAGGCAGCACCTATAGTAGGCAGCACCTAGGCTGGCCATCACAGCTGCAGCTCCCAGGGCGTTCATGTAGGGGGAGGGGAGCTAAGACTGACACATCCCGAGAATCCCTGGAATGTCAATAAAACTGACACTTTGCACAAATGATCGCTCCGGATCAAAGAAACGTCTCCTACCATCAGTGTCAGCTCTCAGGTATCACTCAATTACCACTGCTCAGCTGTAAGGACACGGAGCCCCCACCTGCCTCATGTACAGTTCACACACAGCCGCCAGGTGGACGAGAAGCCGCACCATAGACAGGAGCCCGACAGGGTCACCTTGGATATCCGCATATGTGATGCAAATGGTGTGTGATACACAAGATACAGATATACAGTATATATACACACACAAATATACACAAACATGTATTTATTTGATTTATCCATGTATATAAAGTTGTTATGTTATTCTTTAGATGTTCTTTTATATATATATTGCTTTCTCCTTACTGTATATTTATGTTTCTTGAGGAGAATGTTGCCCCTTCCCCTCTCCCCTTTGGCCTGTCCTGGCGCGTCTCTGAGGAGTTAGGGCTAGGGCAGTACTCTGTGGCCTGGTTGTGCCTCTCTCCCTCACACCATATACCCTCTCGTGTGTGACAGCTGTGCCCTTCTCTCTCACACCCTGTATCCTCCCATGTGTGGCAGCTGTGCCCTTCTTCCTCACTCTCTACTCTCCCATGTGTGGTGACTGTGCCCTTCTCTCTCGCATCCTATACCCTCCCATGTGTGGGGGCTGTGCCCTTCTCCCTCACACCCTATACCCTCCCATGTGTGGTGACTGTGCCCTTCTCTCTCACACCCCATACTCTCCTATGTGTGGCGGCTGTGCCCTTCTCCCTCACACCCCATACCCTCCCATGTGTGGTGACTGTGCCCTTCTCTCTCACACCCCATACCCTCCCATGTGTGGTGGCTGTGCCCTTCTCCCTCACACCCCTTACCCTCCCATGTGTGGTGGTTGTGCCCTTTTTCCTAACACCCAATACTCTCCCATGTGTGGCAGCTGTGCCCTTTTCCCTCACACCCTATATTCTCCCATTTATGGTGGCTGTGCCCTTCACCCTCACACCCTATACTGTCCAATGTGTGGCATCTGTGCACTTCTCACTCACACCTTATACCTTCCCATGTGTGGCAGCTGTGCCCTTTTCCCTCACACCCCATTCCCTCCCATGTGTGGTGGCTGTGCCCTTCTCTCTCACACCCCATACCCTCCCATGTGTGGTGGCTGTGCCCTTCTCTCTCACACCCCATACCATCCCATGTGTGGTGGCTGTGCCCTTCTCTCTCACACCCCTTACCCTCCCATGTGTGGTGGTTGTGCCCTTCTCTCTCACACCCCATACCCTCCCATGTGTGGTGGCTGTGCCCTTCTCTCTCACACGCCATACCCTCCCATGTGTGGTGGCTGTGCCCTTCTCTCTCACACCCCTTACCCTCCCATGTGTGGTGGTTGTGCCCTTCTCCCTCACACCCTATACTCTCCAATGTGTGGCGGCTGTGCCATTCTCCCTCACACCCTATACCCTCCCATGTGTGGTGGCTGTGCCCTTTTTCCTAACACCCAATACTCTCCCATGTGTGGCAGCTGTGCCCTTTTCCCTCACACCCTATATTCTCCCATTTATGGTGGCTGTGCCCTTCACCCTCACACCCTATACTGTCCAATGTGTGGCATCTGTGCACTTCTCCCTCACACCTTATACCTTCCCATGTGTGGCAGCTGTGCACTTCTCCCTCACACCCCTTACCCTCCAATGTGTGGCAGCTGTGCCCTTCTCTCTCACACCCTATACCCTCCCATGTGTGGCAGCTGTGCCCTTCTCCCTCACACCCTATACTCTCCAATGTGTGGCAGCTGTGCCCTTCTCCTTCACACCCTATACCCTCCCATGTGTGGTGGCTGTGCCCTTTTCCCTCATACCCTATACTTTCCCATGTGTGGCAGCTGTGCATTTCTCCCTCACACCCTATATCCTCCCATGTATGGTGGATATGCCCTTCACCCTCACACCCTATACTCTCCAATGGGTGGCATCTGTGCACTTCTCCCTCACACCCTATACCCTCTCATGTGTGGCAG
The DNA here is from genome assembly GCA_033576535.1 of Allobates femoralis. Classification (NCBI taxonomy): domain Eukaryota; kingdom Metazoa; phylum Chordata; class Amphibia; order Anura; family Aromobatidae; genus Allobates; species Allobates femoralis. Next base: position 785 of record JARQOC010002515.1, on the reverse strand, counting down.
CTGTGCCCATTTCCCTCACACCCCATACCTTCCCGTGTGTGACGGCTGTGCCCTTTTCCCTCACACCCCATACCCTCCCATGTGTGGCAGCTGTGCCCTTTTCCCTCACACCCTATACCCTCCCATGTGTGGTGGTTGTGCCCTTCTCCCTCACACCCCATACCCTCCCATGTATGGTGGCTGTGCCCTTCTCGCTCACACCCCATACCCTCCCATGTGTGGCGGCTGTGCCCTTCTCCCTCACACCCCATACCCTCCCATGTGTGCCAGCTGTGCCCTTCTCCCTCACACCCCATACCCTCCCATGTATGGTGGCTGTGCCCTTCACCCTCACACTCTTATACCTTCCCATGTGTGACGGCTGTGCCCTTTTCCCTCACACCCCATACCCTCCCATGTGTGGAGGCTGTGCCCTTCTCGCTCACACCCCATACCCTCCCATGTGTGGCGGATGTGCCCGTCTCCCTCACACCCCATACCCTTCCATGTGTGGTGGTTGTGCCCTTCACCCTCACACTCTATACCCTCCCATGTGTGGTGGCTTTTCCCTTCTCCCTCACACCCCATACCCTCCCTTGTGTGGCAGCTGTGCCCTTTTCCCTCACACCCTATACCCTCCCATGTGTGGAGGCTGTGCCCTTCTCGCTCACACCCCATACCCTCCCATGTGTGGCGGCTGTGCCCTTCTCCCTCACACCCCATACCCTCCCATGTGTGGCGGATGTGCCTGTCTCCCTCACACCCCATACCCTTCCATGTGTGGTGGCTGTGCCCTTCTCCCTCAC
>JARQOC010002514.1:0-24469 GCA_033576535.1 Allobates femoralis | reverse complement strand
GTAAAATTAGGTTTTTAGTTCCAAACTGTTTTTAAGGTTTACGTACACCGTCTGGTGACTTTAAAATTTCCAGGAAGGATTTTAGTCCCTAACCTGTTTTAAGGGTAAAGTACACCGTTGGTGACTTAAAGGGTTTCAGGAGGGATTTTAGCCCCAAACCCTGTATAAAGGTTGACTTTCCCCAGTTGGTGACTGTTGTTTCCAGGAGAGGATTTTATTTCCCAAAACCTGTATAAGGTATGACGTACACGTCTGGTGATGTTAAATCACAAGAGATTGGGTTTTTATTTCCCCTAACCTGTATAAGGTATGAGTACACCTGTCTGGTGATTTAAGGTTTCAGGAGAGGATTTAGCCCCTAAACTGTATCAAGGTATGATTACAAAGTCTGGTGATTGAAGGGTTTCGGGGAGGATTTTATTTCCCCTAACCTGTATCAAGGTATGCGACATGTCTTGATTTAAAGGGTTTCAGGAGAGGATTTTAGTCCCTAACTGTATCAAGGTATGCGTTACACAGTTGGTGATTTAAAAGGTTTGGAAAAGGAAATTTTTAGTTCCCTAAACCTGTATAAAGGGTTTATGACGTACACCGTCTGGGACTTTGAATGGTTTTAGGATTTTAGTTCCCTAACCTGTATTAAGGTATACGTACACCTGTCTGGTGACTTTAATGTTTCAGGAGAGGATTTTAGTCCCTAACCTGTATCAAGGTAGGGACGTACACCAGTCTGGTGACTGTTCAAATCACAAGAGATTAGGATTTTAGTTCGCTAACCTGAAATCAAGGTATGACGTACACCAGTCTGGTGACTTAATGGTTTCAGGAGAGGATTTTAGCCCCAAACCTGTATCAAGGTATGACGTACACCAGTCTGGTGACTGTTCAGTTCACAAGAGATTAGGATTTTAGTTCGCTAACCTGTATCAAGGTATGACGTACATCCAGTCTGGTGACTGTTGGTCAAAGAGATTGGTTTTTAGTTCCCAAACCCTTTTTTTAAGGTAGTACGACACCTGTCTGGTGACTTTAAGGGTTTCAGGAGAGGATTTTAGTCCCTCCCTGTTAAAAGGTAGACGTACCCCAGTCTGGTGACGAATTTTCAGGGAGGATTTTTAGTCCCAACCCTGTATCAAGGTATGACTACACCAGTTGGTGTGTTAGATCACAAGAGTTTAGGATTTTATTTTTCCAACTGTATCAAGGTTGCGTACACCAGTTGGTGACTTTAATGGTTTCGGAGAGGTTTTTATTTCCCTAACCTGTACAAGGTATGACGACACCGTCTGGTGATTTTTGGTAAAAGAGAAGGATTTTTTTCCTAACTGTATAAAGGGTAGCGTACACCAGTCTGGTGACTGTTGAGATCCAAGAGATTAGGATTTTAGTTCCCTAACCCTGTATTAAGGTAGACGTACACCTGTCTGGTGACTTTAATGGTTTCAGGAGAGATTTTAGTCCCTAACCTGTATCAAGGAATGAGGGTACACCAGTCGGGGTGACTGTTCAAATCAAAAGAGATTAGGATTTTAGTCACTAACCTGTATCAAGGTATGACGTACCCCAGTCTGGTGAATTAATGGTTTCAGGAGAGGATTTTAGTCCCTAACCTGATCAAGGTATGAGTACACCAGTCTGGTGATGTTCAGATCACAAGAGATTAGGATTTTAGTTCCCCTAACCTGTATCAAGGTATGACGTACACCAGTCTGGTGATGTTGAGATACAAGAGATAGATTTTAGTTCCCTAACCTGTATTAAGGTAGTACGTACACCTGTCTGGTGACTTTAATGGTTTCAGGAGAGGATTTTTAGTCCTAACCTGTATCAAGGTATGACGTACACCAGTCTGGTGACTGTATGTTTCAGGAGAGGTTTTTTAGTCCCTAACCTGTATCAAGGTATGACGTACACCAGTTGGTGACTGTTAGTCACAAGAGATTGGGGATTTTAGTTCCTAACTGTATCAAGGATGAGTACACCGTCTGGTGACTTTCAATCCAAGAGAAGGATTTTATTTCCTAACTATATCAAGGTATGACGTAAAACCGTCTGGTGACTTTATGGTTTCAGGAGAGGATTTTAGTCCCTAAATTTACAAGGTATGATTTACACCAGTCTGGTGATTAATGGTTTCGGGAGAGGATTTTATTTCCCTAACCTGTATCAAGGTATGAGTAACCAGTCTGGTGACTTTAAGTTTAAAGAGAGGATTTTAGTCCCCAAAACCCTGTATCAAGGTATGACTTACACAGTACTGGTGATTTGAATGGTTTGGGAGAGGATTTTAGTTCCCTAACTGTATCAAGGTAGACGTACACCTGTCTGGTGACTTTAATGGTTTTCAGGAGAGGATTTTATTTCCCTAACTGTATCAAGGTAGACGTACCCCCTGTCTGGTGATTTGTAAGGGTTTCAGGAGATGGATTTTAGTCCCTAAACCTGTATCAAGGTATGACTTACAACAGTCTGGTGATTTAAATTTGGTTTTGGGAGAGGATTTTAGTTCCCTAACTGTATCAAGGTATGACGTACACCTGTTCTGGTGACTTTAATGTTTCAGGAGAGGATTTTAGTCCTAACCTGTATCAAGGTATGACGTACACCAGTTGGTGATGTTCAATCAAAGGGAGATTAGGTTTTTAGTTCCTAACCTGTATCAAGGTAGACGTACACCAGTCTGGTAAATGTTAATGGTTTCAGGAGAGGATTTTAGTCCTAACCTGATAAAGGTATGACGTACAACCAGTCTGGTGACTTTTAAAATCACAAGAGATAGGATTTTGTTCGCCTAACCTGTTTTAAGGTATGACGTACACCAGTCTGGTGACTTGTTGAGATCACAAGAGATAGGATTTTAGTTCCCTAACCTGTATAAGGTAGTAAGTTACACCTGTTGGTGACTTTAACTTTTCAGGAAAAGGATTTTAGTCCCTACCTGTATCAAGGTATGACGTTACCCCAGTCTGGTGATGTAATTTGTTTCAGGAGAGGATTTTAGTCCCTAACCGTATCAAGGTATGACGTTACACCGTCTGGTGACTGTTGAGACCCAAAAGAGATAGGATTTTAGTTTCCTAACCTGTATAAAGGGTATGAGAAACACCTGTCTGGTGACTTTAATGGTTTCAAGGAGGGGATTTTAGTCCCTAAACTGTATCAAGGTATGACTTAAAACAGTCTGGTGATTTGATGGTTTGGGAGAGGATTTTAGTTCCCTAACCTGTTTTCATTATGACGTACACCTGTCTGGTGACTTTAATGTTTTCAGGAGAGGATTTTAGTCCCTAAACCTGTATCAAGGTTTAAAGTACACCAGTCTGGTGACTGTTTCAGTTCACAAGAGAGGATTTTAGTTCGCTAACCTGTATCAAGGTATGACGTACACCAGTCTGGTGACTGTTAGTCTCAAGGAGATTAGGATTTTAGTTCCCTAACCTGTATCAAGGTATGACGTACACCGTCTGGTGACTGTATGTTTCAGGAGAGGATTTTATTTCCCTAACCTGTATCAAGGTATGACGTTACACCGTTGGTGACTGTTAGTCACAAGAGATTAGGATTTTAGTTCGCAAAACCTGTATCAAGGTATGACGTACACCGTCTGGTGACTGTTGAGATCAGGAGAGGTTTTTTGGGTTCCCTAACCTGTATAAGGTAGACGTACACCGTCTGGTGACTGTTAATGGTTTTAGGAGAGTTTTTTAGTCCCTAACCTGTATCAAGGTATGACGTACACCCGTCTGGTGACTGTTGGTAAAAGAAAAGGATTTTAGTTCCCTAACCTGTATAAAGGGTTTATGACGTACACCAGTCTGGTGACTGTTGAGACCCAAAAGAGATAGGATTTTTAGTTTCCTAACCTGTATCAAGGTATAAACGTACACCTGTCTGGTGACTTTAATGGTTTCAGGAGAGGATTTTAGTCCCTAACTGTATCAAGGTATAAACTTAAACAGTCTGGTGATTTGAATGGTTTGGGAGAGGATTTTAGTTCCTAACCTTTTATCAAGGTATGACGTACACCTGTCTGGTGACTTAAGGGTTTTCAGGAGAGGATTTTGCCCCTAACCTGTATCAAGGTATGACGTACCCCAGTCTGGTGACTGTTCAGTCCAAAAAGATTAGGATTTTAGTTCGCTAACCTGTATCAAGGTATGCTTTACACCAGTCTGGTGATTTTGAGGATCAAAGAGATTGGATTTTAGTTCCCTAACCGTATTAAGGTAGTACGTACACCTGTCTGGTGATTTTTAATGGTTTAAGGAGAGGATTTTAGTCCCTAAACTGTATCAAGGTATGACGTACCCCGTCTGGTGATGTTCAAATCAAAGAGATTAGGATTTTAGTTCGTAACCTGTATCAAGGTATGACGTTACACCAGTCTGGTGACTGTAATGGTTTCAGGAGAGGATTTTAGTCCCTAACCTGTATCAAGGTATGACGTACACCAGTGGGACTGTTCAGATCACAAGAGATTAGGTTTTTAGTTCGCTAACCTGTATCAAGGTATGACGTACACCAGTCTGGTGACTGTTGAGATCACAAGAGATTAGGATTTTAGTTCCCTAACCTGTATTAAGGTAGTACGTACACCTGTCTGGTGACTTTAATGGTTTCAGGAGAGGATTTTAGTCCTAACTGTATCAAGGTATGACGTACACCATTTGGGGTGACTGTAATGGTTTCAGGAGAGGATTTTGGGTCCCAAACCTGTATCAAGGTATGACGTACACCAGTCTGGTGACTGTTGAATCACAAGAGATTAGGATTTTAGTTTGCTAACCTGTATCAAGGTATGACGTACACCTGTCTGGTGACTTTTAATGGTTTCAGGAGAGGATTTTAGTCCCTAAAACTGTATCAAGGTATACTTACAACAGTCTGGTGATTTAAAATGGTTTCGGAGAGATTTTAGTTCCCTAACCTGTATCAAGGTATGACGTACACCTGTCTGGTGACTTTAATGTTTTCAGGAGAGGATTTTAGTCCCTAACCTGTATCAAGGTATGACGTACACCAGTCTGGTGATGTTCAGATCACAAGAGATTAGGATTTTAGTTCCCCTAACCTGTATCAAGGTATGACGTAAAACCGTCTGGTGACTGTTGAGATCACAAGAAAAAAAAAAAAAAAAAAAAAAAAAAAAAAAAAAAAAAAAAAAAAAAAAAAAAAAAAAAAAAAAAAAAAAAAAAAAAAAAAAAAAAAAAAAAAAAAAAAAAAAAAAAAAAAAAAAAAAAAAAAAAAAAAAAAAAAAAAAAAAAAAAAAAAAAAAAAAAAAAAAAAAAAAAAAAAAAAAAAAAAAAAAAAAAAAAAAAAAAAAAAAAAAAAAAAAAAAAAAAAAAAAAAAAAAAAAAAAAAAAAAAAAAAAAAAAAAAAAAAAAAAAAAAAAAAATGATGGTAGACCCCCCCAGGGGTATTTAAAGGGGGGATTTTATTTCGGAAAGGTTTTCAAAGTTGGTGACTTTAAAAAAAATTGGATTTTAAATTCCAAGATAAGATAGTCCCTTTTCCTTTTTTAGAAATTTTTCCCTATTAAAGGAATCAAACCGGGTTGAAAAGGGGCGGGGATTTAGTCCCAAATGAAATTTTTCGTAACCTTTTGGGGGACTAATTTCGGGGGTTTTAGTCCAATTATTTATCTAACCTTTGGTATTAAGGTTTTAAAGGGTTTTGCCCTAAATTTTCAGGATCCCAAATTTTTAAATTTTGGGGGAATTTTGTCCCTAAGTTAAAGGGTTTTTAGTCAACGGGTAGTTAAAAAAAATTTGGTTTTTTTTTCCCAAGTTTTAGGTTGACGTAACCGTCGGTGACTTAATTTCGGGATTTTTATCCAACTTATAATTTTGGTTTCCCTTTGGTTTTAATGGTTTTTTTTAAAAATTTTTTTTAAAAAGTGGAACTCCCCTTGATAATTTTTTGGGGGGTTTTAGCCCCAAAAGTATAAGGTAATACACCGTCGGTGTTTAAGGGTTTGGAGAGGTTTTTTATCCCTACCTGATAGGTATGGTACACCGTCGGGGTTTTAATGGTTTCGGGAAAGGGGTTTTAGTCCCAACCTTACAAGGTATGATTAAACCCTGGTGATTTTTTTTTTGGGAGAGGTTTTTTTCCCCTAACCTGTACAATTTAACCCCCTGGGGGAATTTAATTTTGGGGGTTTTTTCCTAACCTTTTTGGGTTTTTGCTACACAGTCGGGGTTGTTAATGGGGAGGATTTAGTTCCCAACCATAGGTATGACGTACACCTTTGGTGTTTAATGTTTCGGGAAAGGGATTTTAGCCCCTAACCGTTCAAGGTATGAGTAACCGTCTGGGATTAAGCCCAAAAGGTTTTTGGTTTTATTTCCCAAAAAAAATTGGTCCCCCAAAAAGTTAGGGGTTATTTTTTCCCCCCTTTTTAAAGTGTAATTTGGGGGACAAGGTTTGGGAAAATTTTTTTCCCCCTTGTATAATTTTGCGTCCCCGTTGGTCTTTTTTCAAGGGGTTTTTTTCCCCCCAATTTGGTAAAAAGTTGGTGATGTTTAAAGAGATTTTTTTTTAAACCCTTTTAAAGGTATGACGTACACCGTCTGGGACTTTAATTTTTCCGGAGAGGATTTTAGTCCCAAACCTAAAAAGGGTATGCCCCCAAAACTTTGGGGGTTTTTAAAGTTTTTAAAGTTAATGTTTTTTAAATTTGGGCCCTAAACCCCCTTTTACCCTTTTTAAAAGGGTTTTGGGGAATTTCCCCTTTTTAAAGGTAATGTTGGTACTTAAGGGTTTGGGGGGAAAAGCCCCCTTTGTTTTGGGATACGAAAGGGTTTATTTTGGGGGAAAAAATTTGCCCCAACCTTTTGGTATAGGTAAAGGGGATTTAGCCCAAAATTTTTTTAAGTATGGTTCCCAAAAATTTCGGGTATTTAAAGGTTTAAGGGTTTTTTTAAAAAAACTGTTCAAGGTATGATACCCGTGGTATTAAGTTTAAGGGGGTTTTTTTAAACCTTTTTTCAAGGGACGCCCCCCGGGGCTGTTGATCAAAAGATTAGGTTTTTGTTAAAATTAAAAGTTTCTACTTTTGGAAAAATTTTTTAATTTTTTTAAAAGGTAGTTTTTTCCCCGGGTGACTTTAAGTTTTCGGGAAAGGGGTTTTTAGTCCCTAATTTATAAAGGTATGCCCAAAACCCAGTTGGGTGTGTTTTTTTAAAGGAAGGATTTTAGCCCAACCGAAAAGGTATGACGACACCCAGTCGGGTGATTTTGGGGTAAAAGAAAAGGATTTTATTTTCCCTCCTGTATAAGGTAAAGTACCCATTGGGTTTTTTTCCAAAAGGGGTTTTGTCCCTAACCTGTATAAGGTAGACGTCCCTCGGGGTTTAATCCAGAGAGGTTTTATTTCCTAACCTTATCAATTTTAAAAACCGTCTGGTGGGGTTTTTTAAAAGGTTTTAGTCCCAAACCCTGTATAAGGATGGTACCCCGTCTGGTGTTTAGTCCAAAAAGGATTTTGTCCTAACTGTATAAGGTAGAGAAAAAATTGGGGGGAAAAAAAAAATTTTTTTTTTTTTTTAACGTACACCTTTTTGGTGCCCCTTTAAGGGTTCAGGGGGGTTTTATCCCAACCTGATCAAGGTAGGGAAACCGGGGGTTTGAAGGTTTCGGGAGAAAATTTTAGCCCTAACCGATAAAGGATGCTCCCCAAGTTGGGGTTAACCCAAAAAGGGTTAATTTTTCCCTAACCTTTAATGTAAGTAAAAGGGGATTTTAGTCCCAAAAGGTTTTAGTCAAACCCTTTTTTTAAGTGGGGGAAAATTTTTGGGGGGTTTTAATTTTTTAGGAGGGATTTTACCCCCCTGAAAGGTTGATACAAAGTTGGGTTTTTTTTTTTTTAAAAAAAATTATTTCAAACCGGGGTACTTTTTTGGGAAAATTTTTCCCCAAAGAAAGGTTATTAAAACCTTGGTTTAAATTTGGGGGTTTTATCCCTAAGGGGTTTTAAGAAAATTTTTTGGGGTTTAAAAAATTGGATTTAATTTCCCCAATTATAAGGTTCCCCCGGGTTTTTTTAAAAAATTTTGGGGATTTTACCCCAAAATTTAAAAGGGTACAAAATTTGCGTTTTTTTGGGAAGGGTTTTTTAAAAAATTTTAAATTTTAACGTCCCCGGTTGGTACAATTCGGGAAAGGTTTTATTAAGTTAAAGGGGTCCCCTTGGGGTTTTTGGAAAAGTTTTGGATTTTATTTCCAACTTTTTAAAGGTATACTACCCGGGGTTTTAATTTTTTGGAAAGGGGAAATTTTTTCCCCATAAGGTATAGTACCCCTTTGGTGACTTTAATTTTTTGGAAGGGTTTTAGTCCCTAACCTGTAAAAGGGGAACAAACCCTTTGGGGTTTTAAAAAAAATTAGGATTTTTTTTTCCTCCCTGTATCAAGGATGACGTACACCCTGGTGACTTAAGGTTCGGAGAGGATTTTAGTCCCTAATTTTAAAGGGTTTTGAAAACCCACCCTTGTTTTTGGAAGAAAATTAAAAAACGAACCGTTGGTAATTTATTTTAAAGGGGGATTTTAGCCCCAAATTTAATTAGGAACCCCTTTTCTTATTTTTTTAAAAAATTTTTTAAATTTTTTCCGGAAATTTTTAAGCCCCTTTAAAGAAAAAGGAAATTTTGTTCCCAAAATTTTAAAGGTTTTTCCCCCCCCCCTGTTGGGTAGAGAAATTTTGCCCTAAATTTCAAGTTAGAATTTTTGTACTTTAAAATAAAAATTTTTTTTCCCCAAAAATTCGGGTTCAAAATTGGGTTAAGGGTTGGGGGATTTTACCTCCGTATTTTGGAAAGTTTTTACTTTAATTTAAAGGAGGGTTTTTGTCCCTAATTTTTTAAGGGTTTTGAGTAACCACCGGGTATTTTTGATAAAAGTTGGATTTTTTTCCAAGAAGGGATTTTTCCCCCCGGGGTTTTTAGCCCAGGGGGATTTTAGCCCCCCGATAAGGGATTTTTTCCCCGGGTTTTTTGGTTTTAAAAAGGGTTTTTTAAACCCCCTCGAAAATAGCTAAAAAATTGGTTTGGGAAATCAAAAGTTGGTTTTTTAAAAAATTTAAAGGGACAAAATTTCTGGAAAAGGGTTTAAAGAGAATTTTGTCCCAAAAAATTTTAAGGGGTTTTAAAACCCCTTGTTTTTTTAATTTTTTTTGGGGGGGAAAATTTATCCCAAATGAAATTTTAGTCCCCTTGATTAATTTTCAAATTTTTTCCCTAATTTCAGGGGATCCCACGGGTATTTTTAGATACAAGTTGGATTTTTTAATTTAAAGGGTTAACCCCACGGGATTTTTAAAAAGGGGGTTTTAGCCCCAAGAAAGGTTTTATTTCCCTGTTAAAAATTTTAATTTTGCCCTAACCTTATAAAGGAGATTTTCCCCAAACTGTTAAACCCAAAAGGTTTTTTCAACCTTTTAAAGGAAGGTTAAGTTTTGTTTTTTGGTTTAAGGTTTTGAAAAAATTTCGGTTTTAGTAACCAGGGATTTTTTTAAATCCAAGAATTGGTTTTTTTCGTAACCGTTGGTATGACTCCATTTGGGACTTTGGTTTAAGGTTTTTACCCACAAAATTTAATTTAAAAAAAAGGGGGTTTTAATTTCCAAAGGGTTTTTAGCCCCCAACCTGTCGGTTTGACTAAATTGGGATTTTTTTCCCAAAAAGTTGGTTCCCTACCCTTGGGATTTAAAACCGGTTGGGATTTAGTTTGGGTTTTTTTCAAGTATAAGATGCGTCCCCAATTTTTTAAAAAAAAGGGGGATTTTTTCCAACCGTATCAAGGTATGCGTACACCGTCTGGTGATTTAATAAAGGTTTAGGATTTTAGCCAAATTTAAGGTATACTTACACCTGGTTTTAAAAGGTTTCGGGGAAGTTTTACCCCCCAAACCTGTATAAAGGTAGGGAACACCGTGGTGCCCGGTTAAAGGAGGGGTTTTAGTCCCCCTTTAAGGGGCCCCGCGGGTGAGGGGGGGAAAAAGAAAGTTTTTTTCCCCAAAAATTAAAGGTATACTACACCTTGGTGATTTAATTTTTTTGGAAAATTTTTTTTCCCCTAAGTATAGGGGTAAACTTTTTTTAAAAGGGGGGGAATTTTTCAATGAAAAAAAGGCCCCTTTATTAATTTTTTTTGGGGGTTTAATTAATTGGGGAAAACCCTGGGGGATTTTAACAAAAAAAGGGTTTTTTTCCAACCTTATAAAGGGTATGAAAACCACTGGGGCAAAAAAAGGGAAGGTTTTATTTCCTAACGTATAAGGTATACAAAAAGTCGGTGATTTAATTTTGGGAAGGATTTTTTTCCCAAAACCTTATAAGGTAAAACCCCCTTTTTTTCTGGTTTTTGTTTTGGGGGAAAGTTACCTTACGGCGAAATTTCGTTGGGCCCTTTTTTTTTAAAGGTTTTTCTTGGGTTAAAAGCGGTTTTTGGTAACGAAAAAATTTTTTATTTTAAGGAAAAAAAGAAACCCCTTGTTTTTTGGGGGAAAAAATTTTTTAATTTTCAAGGAGGTTTCCCCCTTTTTTTTAAAATTTCAAAGTTTTTTAATTTCGGTAGATTCCCCCTTGTTAAATTTAAAAGGGGTTTTTTTTTCCCCAAAAATTTTATGTCCCTTTTGGGGTTTTAAAAAAAAGGGGGTTTGTTTTAAAACCCCAAGAAAGGTTTTAATTTTTTGGAAAATTTGGTCAAATTTTTGGGTTTTTTTAATTTGATTAAATTTTGGGGGAAATTTTTAAAAGGGTTTTAATTTCTCCCTTTTGTTTAAGGGGGGAAATTAAAACTTTTAAAGGATCCCCCCCTTTTTTTTTATTTTTTTAAAATTTTGTTTAAGTTGGTTTTTTCCCCGGGTATTTTTCCCAAGGGGTTTTTATTTTCAAAAATTTTTAAAAGGAAAATTTTAAAACCCCAGGTTTAGGTTTGGGTTTTCCCCAATTGGTAAATTTGGGCCCCGGGAAAAGTTTAAAAAAGGATTTTTTTAAACCGTTCGGAAAAAAGGGTTGGGATTTGGGAAAAAAAAGGTTTAAGGTTTTGAAACCTTTTGGTAGAGGGGGGGGTTTTTGCTTTTTTGGAAGGTTTTTGCCCCTTCCTTTTTCAAAAAGGTTTTTTTGGGCGAATTTTAGGAAAATTTTTCCCAACCTGGGTTGACCCCCGGGGTTGTTTGGGCCAAAAGGTTAGGTTTTTTCCAAACCTTTTGGTTATTTTGGGGTTTGCTTAAAGGGTTTAGGGAGGATTTACCCAACTGAAAGGATTTTAAAGGGTTTTTTTTTTTTTTGGGGGGATTTATTCCCTTTCTGTTAATTAGGTAGTTGGTTTTAATTTTTTGGAAAGGATTTAATCCGTAAAGGGTTGAGAATAAATTTTAATCCCAAAAAGGGTTTTTTTTTCCCCCGTTGGGAATCCCACTTTTTTGGGGTAAAGAAATTTTTTTTCCCCTCCTTTTTAGGGAAAACCTTTCCCGGGTACTTTAGAACGGGGTTTTTATCCAAATTTTTTAAGGTTCCCACCCGTCGTGACTTTAATTTAGAGGGGGTTTTTCCCTAACCCTTTCAAGGTATGACGTACACCGTTTGGTGATGTTAAAATCAAAGGATTAGGTTTTTATTTCGCTAACTGTATAAAGGTAGAGAAACCCCGTCTGGTGATTTTGAGTAAAAGAAAAAGGATTTTTTTCCTAACCTGTTTTAAGGGTACGTCACCGTTGGTGACTTTAAGGTTTCCGGAGAGGATTTTAGTCCCAAACCCTGTATAAGGTATGACGTAACCCCAGTCTGGTGATTTTGGGTTTCAGGAGAGGATTTTAGTCCCCAAACCCTGTTAAGGTAGAGTTACACCGTCTGGTGATTTAATCCAAAAGGAAGGATTTTATTTTCCCAAACCTTATCAAGGTAGGTACACGTCGGTGTTAATGGTTTAGGAGAGGTTTTTAGCCCCTTAACTGTATCAAGGTATGACTTAAAACGTTGGTGATTTAAAGGTTTGGGAAGGTTTTTATTCCCTAACCTGTTCAATATGGTACACCTGCGGGTGACTTTAATGTTTTTCAGGAGGGATTTTAGTCCCTAACCTGTATCAAGGTTGACTTACACAGTCTGGTGATTTAATGGAAGGATTTTATTTCCCTTTAACCTGTATAATATGAGTACCCGTTGGTAAATTTAAGTCACGAGGGGATTTTATTTTCCCAAAACGAAATTTAAGGTTACGTACACTGTCGGGGTGACTTTAGAAAAGGAGAGGTTTTAGTCCCAAAACTGTTCAAGGTATGACGTACACCAGTTGGTGACTGTTAAATCACAAGAGATTGGGTTTTTTATTTCCCTTTAACCCTGTTAAGTATACTTTACACCGTTGGTGACTTTATGTTCGGAGAGGATTTTAGTCCCTAACCGTATAAAGGTTGACGTACACCAGTTGGTGACTTTTAAATCAAAGGATTAGGTTTTTTTATTTCGCTAACCTGTACAAGGTATGACGAAACCCAGTCTGGTGACTGTTAGGGTTTAAAAGGAGAGGATTTTATTTCCCTAACCTGTATAAGGTAGACTTACACCGTCTGGTGATTTAAATGGTTTAGGAGAGGTTTTAGTCCCTAACCTTATCAGGGGTATGACGTACAACCGTCGGGGTGACTTAATTTTTCAGGAGAGGATTTAGTCCCTAACCTGTATCAGGTATGACGACCACCAGTCTGGTGATGTTGAGATCCACAAGGATTAGGATTTTAGTTCCTAACCTGTATAAAAGGTATGACGTACACCAGTCTGGTGACTTTAATGGTTTCGGAGAGGATTTTAGTCCCTAACCTGTATCAAGGTATGACGTACACCAGTCTGGTGACTGTTCAGATCACAAGAGATTGGGATTTTAGTTCGCTAACCTGTATCAAGGTATGACGTACACCAGTCTGGTGACTGTTGAGATCACAAGAGATTTAGGATTTTAGTTCCCTAACCTGTATTAAGGTAGTACGTACACCTGTCTGGTGACTTTAAGGGTTTCAGGAGAGGTTTTTAGCCCCAAAAACTGTATCAAGTATGAGTACACGTCGGTGACTGTTCAAATCACAAGAGATTGGATTTTAGTTGCAAACCCTGTACCCGTATGCGTACCCCAGTCTGGTGATTAATGGTTTCAGGAGAGGATTTTAGTCCCAAACCCTGTAAAAAGGTAGGCGTACACCAGTTGGTGACTGTTCAGATCACAAAAATTAGGATTTTAGTTCGCTAACCTGTTCAAGGTAGACTTTCACCAGTTGGTGACTGTTGAACACAAGAGTTGGATTTTAGTTCCCAAACCGTAATTAAGGTAGTACGTACACCTGTCTGGTGCTTTAATGGTTTCGGGAAAAGGGTTTTTAGCCCCTAACTTTTCAAGGTATGACTTAACCCCCAGTTGGTGACTGTAATGGTTTCAGGAGAGGATTTTAGTCCAAACCCTGTATCAAGTTGACGTACACCAGTCTGGTGATGTTGAGTCCCCCAAGAGATTGGATTTAGTTTCCAACCCTGTTAAAGGGTATGACGTACCCCTGTCTGGTGATTTAATGGTTTCGGAGGGGTTTTAGCCCCAAAAACGTTTCAAGGTTTGACTTACAACATTTGGGTGTTTTGAATGGTTTGGGAGAGGTTTTTAGTTCCCTAACCTGTATAAAATATGACGTACCCTTGTCTGGTGACTTTAATGTTTTAGGAGAGGATTTTATTTCCTAACCTGTATCAAGGTTGACTTTACCCCGTCTGGTGACTTTTCAGATCACAGAATTGGGATTTTAGTTCGCTAACTGTATAAAGGTATGCGTACACCGTTGGTGATTTGAGATAAAAAGGATTGGTTTTTAGTTCCCTAACCTGTATTAGGGTAGTACGAACCCCTGTCTGGTGACTTTAATGGTTTCAGGAGAGGATTTTAGTCCCAAAAAGTTAAGGTTTGAGTACACCATTTGGGTGATTTTAAAATCCAAGAGATTAGGATTTTAGTTGGGTTAACCTGTATCAAGGTATGAGTACCCCAGCTGGTGATTTAAAGGGTTTCAGGAGGGGATTTTAGTCCCTAACCGTATCAAGGGTTGAGTAACCAGTCTGGTGATGTTCAGATCCAAGAGATTAGGATTTTAGTTCGCTAACCTAAAAACAAGGTATGACGTACCAGTCTGGTGACTTTTGAGATCAAAAGAGATTAGGATTTTGTTCCCTAACCTGTATTAAGGTAGTAGTACACCTGTCGGGTGACTTTAATGGTTTCAGGGAGGTTTTAGTCCCTAATTTTATAAAGGTATGAGTAACCAGTCTGGTGACTGTAAGGTTTCAGGAGAGGATTTTAGTCCCAAACCTGTTAAAGGGTTTGACGTCACAGTTGGGGGACTGTTCAGATCACAAGAGATTAGGTTTTTTTTGTTCGCTAACCTGTTCAAGGTATGACGAAACCCCAGTCTGGGGGGCTGTTCAGTCCAAGAGATTGGGATTTTAGTTCGAAACCTTTAAAGGGTTTGACGTACACCTTTGGGACTTTAATGGTTTTCAGGAGAGGTTTTAGCCCCCAAAACTGTATCAAGGTATGACTTACAACAGTCTGGTGATTTGAATGGTTTCGGGAGGGGTTTTTTAGTTCCTAACCTGTTAAAGGTATGACGTAACCTGTTTTGGGGTTTTGACTTTAATGTTTCAGGAGGGGGATTTTGGGTCCCAAAACTGTATAAGGTATGCTTAAACAGTCTGGTGATTTGAAGGGTTTTTGGGAGAGGATTTTAGTTCCCAACTGTATAAGGTATGAGTCCCCTGTTGGTGACTTTTTGTTTTCAGGAGAGGATTTAGTCCCAAACCTGTATCAAGGTATGACGAAACCGTCTGGTTGGGAATGTTTCAGGAGAGGATTTTAGTCCCAAAACTGTATCAAGGTATGACTAAAAACCAGTTGGTGATTTGAAGGGTTTTTGGAGAGGTTTTTATTTCCTAACCGTATCAAGGGTTTTGGTTACACCGTCGGGTTGCTTTTTTTTTTTCAGGAGAGGATTTTGCCCTAACCTGTATAAGGGGTTATGACGTACACCAGTCTGGTGACTTTTAAATAAAAGGAATTAGGATTTTATTTCCCCAAAACCTTTTATTAAGGTAGAAAGTACACTGTTGGTATTTAATGGTTTCGGAGAGGATTTTGTCCCTAACTGTATCAAGGTTGACGTCCCCAGTCTGGTGACTGTTTTTGTTTCAGGAGAGGATTTTAGTCCCTAACCGTATCAAGGTATGACGTACAAGTCTGGTGATGTTGAGATCACAAGAGTTTAGGATTTTATTTTCCAAACCTGTTTCAAGGTTAGTACCTGTTGGGGGCTTTAATGGTTTCAGGAGAGGATTTTGTCCCAAAACTGTTCAAGGTATGACTTACAACATTTGGGTGATTTGAATGTTTCGGGAGAGGTTTTTTGTTCCCTCCTGTATCAAATTATGAAGTACACCTGTTGGTGACTTTAATGTTTTCAGGAGGGTTTTTTAGTCCAAACCCTGTATCAATTTTTGACGTACCCCAGTTGGTGACTGTTCAGATCAAAAGGATTGGATTTTATTTTCGCAAACCCTGTATAAGGTATGACGAAACCCCATCGGGTGATTTTGAGATCACAAGAGATTAGGATTTTAGTTCCCAAAATTTTTAAAGGGTAGTACGTACACCTGTTGGTGATTTAAATGGTTTCAGGAGAGGATTTTAGTCCCAAAAACTTTATCAAGGTATGACGTACACCAGTCTGGTGACTTTCAAATCACAAAGATTGGATTTTAGTTCGCAACCTGTATAAAGGTATGGTACCCCAGTCTGGTGATGTAAGGTTTAGGAGAGGATTTTAGTCCCTAACCTGTATCAAGGTAGCGTAACATTTCTGGTGCTGTTCAGATCCAAGAGTTAGGATTTTAGTTCGCTAACCTGTATAAAGGTATGACGTACCCCAGTTGGGATGTTGAGATCACAAGAGTTAGGATTTTGTTCCCTAACTGTATTAAGGTAGTAGAACCCCTGTTGGGGATTTTTAATGGTTTCAGGGGGGGATTTTAGTCCAAACCTGTATCAAGGTTTTTTTTTTTTTTTTTTTTTTTTTTTTTTTTTTTTTTTTTTTTTTTTTTTTTTTTTTTTTTTTTTTTTTTTTTTTTTTTTTTTTTTTTTTTTTTTTTTTTTCCCCCCCCCCCCCCCCCCCCCCCCCCCCCCCCCCCCCCCCCCACTGGACTGAATTTTCAGAGAGATTTTAGTCCTAACGATCAGTATGACGTACACCGTCGGACTTCAGTACAGAGAGATTTAGTCCTAACCTGTATCAGTATGACTACACTCTGGTGATTAGTCGGTTGGATTTTAGTTCCTAACCTGTATAAGGTTACGTACACCTGTCTGGTGACTTTGGTTTCGGAAGGATTTAGCCCTAACTGTACAGGTATGATACACATCTGGTGATTAATGGTTTGGAGAGGATTTTAGTCCAACTGTATCGGTTGAGTAACCGTTGGACTGTTATCACAAGAGATTAGATTTTAGTTCCAACCTGTATAGGTATACGTAACTGTCTGGGACTTTAATGTTTAGGAGAGTTTTAGTCCAAACCTGTATCAGGTATTACACAGCTGGTGATTTAATTTTGGGAAGGATTTTAGTCCAACCTGTTAAAGGGTTTGACGACACGTCGTGACTTATGTTTCAGAAGGTTTTAGTCCCTAACGTTCAAGGTTGATTCACAGTTGGTGATTTGATAAGAGTTGATTTAGTCCTACTTATCAAGTATGCTACCTTGGTGTGTTGAGTCCAAGAGATTAGGATTTTAGTTCCCTAACTGTATAAGGTAGTACGACACCCGTTGACTTTAATTTTCAGGAGAGGATTTTAGTCCCTAACTGTATCAGGTTGCGTACCCATCGGGTACTGTTCAATCACAGAATTAGGATTTTAGTTCGTAACCTGTATCAAACAAAAAAAACCCCGG
This sequence comes from Allobates femoralis, assembly GCA_033576535.1. Classification (NCBI taxonomy): domain Eukaryota; kingdom Metazoa; phylum Chordata; class Amphibia; order Anura; family Aromobatidae; genus Allobates; species Allobates femoralis. Next base: position 7,489 of record JARQOC010002514.1, on the reverse strand, counting down.
AGACTTGTAATGGTTTCAGGAGGGTTTTAGTCCCTAACGTATCAAGGTATGCGTACACCAGTCTGGGCTGTTAAACAAAGATTAGGATTTTAGTTCCTACCTGATAAGGTTGACGTACACCTTTGGTGACTTATTTTCAAAAGGGATTTGTCCAACGTATAAGGTAGACTACACCGTTGGTATTAGTTCAGGGAGGATTTAGTCCAACTGTATCAAGTTGACGTACACGTCTGGTGACTTTGATCAGGAAGATTTTAGTCCTAACCTGTATAGGTATACGAACCGTCTGGTGCTTAGTCAGAAAAGGATTTTATTTCCAACTGTACAGGTATGAGTACCCGTCTGGGACTTTAATTTCAGAGAGGATTTTAGTCCTAACGTTCAAGGTATGATACACCTGGTGATTTAAAGGTTTGGGAGAGGATTTAGTTCCTAACCTGTATCAGGTAACGTCCGTTGGTATTTTAAATGTTTCAGGAGGGATTTAGTCCCTAACTGTACAGGTAGACGTACACCAGTCTGGTGATTTGTCAGAGAGGATTTTAGTCCTAACTGTTCAAGGTATGACTAACAGTCTGGTGATTTGAGTCGAAAAGGATTTTAGTCCCTAACCGTTAAGGTGACGTACACCTGTCGGGTGATTATGTTTCAGAGAGGATTTAGTCCCTAACGTATCAAGGTATGACGTACACGTTGGTGATGTTCAATCACAAAGATAGATTTAGTCGTAACTGATCAAGGTATGCGTACACCGTCTGTGACTTAAGGTTTAGGAAGGTTTAGTCCTACTGATCAAGTATGACGTACACGTTGGGACTGTTCAGATCACAAGAGATTAGGATTTTAGTTCGCTACGTATCAAGTATGACGACACGTCTGGTGATGTTGAATCACAAGAGATTGGATTTAGTTCCCTAACCTGTATTAAGTAGTAGTACCCTGTTGGGACTTAATGGTTTCAGGAGAGGATTTAGTCCTAACCTGTATCAAGTTGACTACACCAGTCTGGTGACTGTAATGGTTTCAGGAGAGGATTTTGTCCCTAACCGTTCAAGGTATGGACACATCGGTGCTTTAATCACAAAGATAGATTTTAGTTTAACCTGTATAAGTTGACGTACACTGTGTGATTTATGGTTTCAGGAGGGATTTTATCCTAAACGATCAGGTATGATTAACGTCTGGTGATTTGAATGGTTCGGAGAGGATTTTAGTTTAACTGTATCAATTGCTACACCTGTTGGTGACTTTAATGTTTCAGAGAGATTTTAGTCCTAACCTGTATCAAGGTTGATACACAGTCTGGTGTTTGAAAGGTTAGGATTTTGTTCCTAACTGTATAAGTATGACGTACCCCTCTGGTGACTGTTGAGATCACAAAGATTAGGATTTAGTCCTACCTGTTTAAAGTGTACGTACACTGTTGGTGATTTAATGTTTCAGGAGGATTTTGTCCCAAACTGTACAGGTAGACTACACCAGTCTGGTGATTTAAATCACAGGATTAGGATTTAGTTCGTAACCTGTATCAGTTAGTACACAGTCTGGTGCTGTAAGGTTTCAGGAGAGGATTTTGTCCCTAACGTATCAAGTATGACGTACACCGTTGGGATGTCAGATCACAGATTAGGATTTTGTTCGCAACCTGTATCAAGGTATGACGTACACCGTCGGTGACTGTTGAACACAGAGATTAGGATTTAGTCCTAACCTGTTTTAGGAGACTACACCTGCTGTGACTTAATGGTTTCAGGAGAGGATTTTACCCTAACTGTTAAGGTATGACTACCATCTGGTGATTAATGGTTTCGGAAGGTTTTAGTCCTAACTGTATCAGGATGAGTACACCTTGGTGCTTTAATAAAGAGAGGATTTTTTTCCTAACTGTATCAAGGTATAATACACGTTGGTGATTAATGTTTGGAGAGGATTTGTCCTAACTTTTAAGGTATGATAAAAGTCTGGTGATTTATGTTTGGAGAGATTTATTTCCCAACTGTATCAATATGAGTACACCGTCTGTGACTTTAATTTCAGGGTGGATTTAGTCCCACTTTCAGGTTAAACGTAACAGTCTGGTGATGTAGAAAAGAGAGGATTTTAGTCCTAACCTATAAGTATGACGTACACCAGTCTGGTACTGTTGATCACAAAGATTGGATTTTTTCCAAACCTGTATAAGGTATACGTACACGTTGTGATTTGGTTAGAGAGGTTTTAGTCCCTAACTGTATAAGTAGCGTAACGTCTGGTGATTTAAATCAGGAAGGATTTGTCCTACGTTAAAGGTATGAGTACCCCGCTGGTGACTTAATGGTTCAGAGAGGATTTTAGTCCCTAACTGTATCAAGTATGACTAAACAGTCTGGTGACTGTTAGATCACAAGAGATTAGGTTTGTTCCTAACTGTATCAAGGTAGACTACACGTCGGTGCTTAATCAGAGAGGATTTGTCCCAACTGTATAAGTATACTAACCGTTGGTGTTTAAATGGTTTGGAGAGGATTTTGTCCAACTATCAAGTTGACGTACACCAGTCTGGTGACTTAATTTCAGAAGGATTTAGTCCCTAACTGTATCAAGTATGACGTCACCATTGGTACGTTAGATCACAAGAATTGGATTTATTTCTAACCTGTAAAGGTATGAGTACACGTCTGGTGATTTAGTTAGAGAGGATTTTAGCCCCCCCCCCCCCCCCCCCCCCCCCCCCCCCCCCCCCCCCCCCCCCCCCCCCCCCCCCCCCCCCCCCCCCCCCCCCCCCCCCCCCCCCCCCCCCCCCCCCCCCCCCCCCCCCCCCCCCCCCCCCCCCCCCCCCCCCCCCCCCCCCCCCCCCCCCCCCCCCCCCCCCCCCCCCCCCCCCCCCCCCCCCCCCCCCCCCCCCCCCCCCCCCCCCCCCCCCCCCCCCCCCCCCCCCCCCCCCCCCCCCCCCCCCCCCCCCCCCCCCCCCCCCCCCCCAAAAAAAAAAAAAAAAAAAAAAAAAAAAAAAAAAAAAAAAAAAAAAAAAAAAAAAAAAAAAAAAAAAAAAAAAAAAAAAAAAAAAAAAAAAAAAAAAAAAAAAAAAAAAAAAAAAAAAAAAAAAAAAAAAAAAAAAAAAAAAAAAAAAAAAAAAAAAAAAAAAAAAAAAAAAAAAAAAAAAAAAAAAAAAAAAAAAAAAAAAAAAAAAAAAAAAAAAAAAAAAAAAAAAAAAAAAAAAAAAAAAAAAAAAAAAAAAAAAAAAAAAAAAAAAAAAAAAAAAAAAAAAAAAAAAAAAAAAAAAAAAAAAAAAAAAAAAAAAAAAAAAAAAAAAAAAAAAAAAAAAAAAAAAAAAAAAAAAAAAAAAAAAAAAAAAAAAAAAAAAAAAAAAAAAAAAAAAAAAAAAAAAAAAAAAAAAAAAAAAAAAAAAAAAAAAAAAAAAAAAAAAAAAAAAAAAAAAAAAAAAAAAAAAAAAAAAAAAAAAAAAAAAAAAAAAAAAAAAAAAAAAAAAAAAAAAAAAAAAAAAAAAAAAAAAAAAAAAAAAAAAAAAAAAAAAAAAAAAAAAAAAAAAAAAAAAAAAAAAAAATACGTTAAAATTTTTTACCTGTTTTAATAAATTAACCTCGGGTTAATTTAAGGGTTTTAAGGGTTTTTTTAGTAACCTTTAAGGTTATCACCTTTGGGTATGTTTTACCGGGGTTTTTTTACCCCCTAATTATGGGGGTTTTTTCAAAAAAATTTGGTAACGGTAGACACAAGATTGGTTTTTTTTAAAACCTTATAAGGTAGAGTACACCGTTGGTGACTTTATTTTTTCAGGGGGTTTTTTTTAAAACCGTATAAGGTAGACTACAACCGTCGGGTTTTAATTTTCAGGAGGGGATTTTATTTCCCAAACCCTGTACCCAAGGTATGCGTACACGTCTGGTGACTTTAAATAAAAAAATTTTTTTTCCCCAACTGATCAAGGTATGACTTTAACCGTCGGGTTTAAGGGTTTTTCAAAGAGGATTTTTTTTTTGGTTTTTTTTTTTTAAAAATTAAAATTTCCCTTAACATTTGACGTTCAAAATTTGGGGTTTTAGCCCAAAAAGGTTAAATTTTTAGCCCCTAACCTGTTTGGTGACTAAATTCGGGATTTATTTTTTCGGGGGAAATTTTGCCCAAAACTGTATAAGGGTTTGGAAATTGGTACTGTTCAAAAAACGAAAGGGTTTAGTTGTAAGATATTTTAAAGTCCCCTGTACAATGGTTTAAGGGGGGTTTTGTTAAATAAAGGTTAGAAAGTTGGTTTAATCAAAGAGATTAATTTTTTTCCTAATGTTTCAAGGTTAGTCCCACGGGTATTTTGGGTACAAAGTTGGTTTTTGCCCCCAAAGTTTAAAGGTCTAACCTTCGGTGATTTTAATGTTTGGGGGATTTTATTGTTGGTTAGTCCCAAAAGGGGTACTTTTAAAGGTTTAGGGGAGGATTTTAGCCCCTCCCCTGTATCAAGGTAGGGGGAACACCGTCTGGTGCTTTAATAAAAGAGAGGTTTTTAGTTCCTAACCCGGGGGTAGAACATTGGGCTTTAAAATTTTGGAAATTTTTTAAATTTAAAGTATAAGGAAAAACCCTTTTTGGGTTTAAGGTTTGGGAGAGGATTTTAGTTCCTAACCTTATCAAGGTTGATTAACCGTCTGGTTTTTTTAATTTTTGGGAGGGATTTTAGTCCCTAACCTTATCAAGGTTTTAATACCCTTGGTTTTTTTAAGGTTTTAGGATTTTATTTCCCTAACCTGTTTTTAAAGCCCCTCCGGTCGTTTTTTTAAGGTTTTGGGGTTTTTTAAATTTTAAACCCTGTTTTTTAAAAAAGGAAAATTTTTGGGTTTTTAAGTTTTCAGGAGGATTAGCCCCTCCTGTATCAAGGTAGAAAACCCCTTTGGTAGTTAAATAAAAAGGTTGGTTTTTAGTTTAAGTTAAAAGGTTAGTCCCACCGGGTATTAAAGGTTTTCAGGAAAATTTTCCCCCTAATGTTCAAGGTTGCAAACCCGGGTATTTTGATAAAAAATTTGGGTTTAGTTCCAAGATAAGGTTTTTCCCCCCTTTAGTTGAGTAAAAATTTTGGTGCCCTAATGTTTAAAGGAGAGTCCCTTTCTGGTTTTTAATTTTCAGGGGGGTTTTTATTCGAAAGGTTTTATTCCCCCAAAAGTTTTGGGGTTTTATTTAATTTTTTTTTTGGGGGGGGGGGAAAAAAATTTTATTTTAAAAAATTTTTTTTCAAACCCCTTCCCTGGTGACTTTTTTTTTTGGGAAAATTTTTCCTAACTGATAAGGTATACGACCCCTCGGGGTTTTTTTCTAAAAGAAAAGGATTTTATTTCCTAACCTTATAAGGTAGACGTAACCTTTGGGAATGTTTTTTAGGAAGGATTTTAGTCCTAACCTGTATCAAGGTATGACGTACCCCAGTCTGGTGCCCTGTTCAGATCACAAGAGATTAGGATTTTAGTTCGCTAACTGTATCAAGGTATGACGTACACCAGTCTGGTGACTGTTGAGATCACAAGAGATTAGGATTTTAGTTCCCTAACCTGTATTAAGGTAGTACGTACACCTGTCTGGTGACTTTATGGTTCAGGAGAGGATTTTAGTCCCTAAACTGTATAAGGTATGACGTACACCAGTCTGGTGACTGTTCAATCACAGAGATTAGGATTTTAGTTCGTAACCTGTATCAAGGTATGACGTACACCAGTCTGGTGACTTAATGGTTTCAGGAGAGGATTTTAGTCCCTAACCTGTATCAAGGTATGACGTACACCAGTCTGGTGACTGTTCAGATCACAGAGATTAGGATTTTAGTTCGCTAACCTGTATCAAGGTATGACGTACAACCAGTCTGGTGACTGTTGAGATCACAAGAGATTAGGATTTTAGTTCCTAACCTGTATTAAGGTAGTACGTACACCTGTCTGGTGACTTTAATGGTTTCAGGAGAGAGATTTTAGTCCCTAACTGTATCAAGGTATGACGTACACCAGTCTGGTGACTGTAATGGTTTCAGGAGAGGATTTTAGTCCCTAACCTGTATCAAGGTATGACGTACACCAGTTGGTGACTGTTCAGATCACAAGAGATTAGATTTTTAGTTCGCTAACCTGTATCAAGGTATGACGTACACCTGTCTGGTGACTTTAATGGTTTCAGGAGAGGATTTTAGTCCCTAAACTGTATCAAGGTATGACTTACAAACAGTCTGGTGTTTTGGGAATGGTTTCGGAGAGGAAATTTTAGTTCCCAAACCTGTATCAAGGTATGACGTACACCTGTCTGGTGACTTTAATGTTTTCAGGAGAGGATTTTAGTCCCAAAACCTGTATCAAGGTATGACTTTACACCAGTCTGGTGACTGTTCAAAATCAAAGAGATTGGATTTTTGTTCGTAACCTGTATCAAGGTATGACGTACACCAGTCTGGTGACTGTTGGTAAAAAGGAAGGATTTTATTTCCCTAACCTGTATTAAGGTATAGTACCCCCGTCTGGTGATTTAAGTCCAGGAAGGTTTTTAAAGTTCCCAAAACCTGTATCAAGGTATGACGTACACCAGTCTGGGGGGACTGTTAAATCACAAGGGAGAAAAGGATTTTAGTTCGCAAAACCTGTATCAAGGTATGACGTACACCAGTCTGGTGACTGTAATGGTTTCAGGAGGGATTTTAGTCCCTAACCTGAAATCCAAGGTATAAACTACCCCAGTCTGGTGACTGTTCAGATCACAAGAGATTGGGAAATTTAGTTCGCTAACCTGTATCAAGGTATGAACGTACCCAGTCTGGTGACTGTTACGATACAAGAGTTAGGATTTTAGTTCCCAAAACCTGTATCAAGGTATGACGAAACACCGTTGGTGACTTTTAATGGTTTAGGAGAGGTTTTTGTCCCAAAACCGTAAAAGGTATACACACAGTCGGTGTTTTGGGTTTCGGAGAGGATTTTATTTTCCCTAACCTGTATCAAGGTATGACTTTAAAACCGCCCTGGTGATTTTGGTTTGAGGTTTTTCCCAAACAAGGAGATTAAAAGGGGATTTAAAGTTTGGGGAAAAACCCCGTATAAAGGTATACTTACCCCCTGTCTGGTGATTTTAAATTTTTTTCAGGAGAGGATTTTAGTCCCCTAACCTGTATAAAGGTTGACGTAAAACCGTCGGTGACTTTTATTTTAAAATTTTAAGGGATTTTAGTTCCAAACCCCTGTATAAGGTATGACTTACACCGTCGGGTGTTTGAATGGAAGGATTTTAGTTCCCTAACCTGTTTAAGGTATACGACACCTGTCGGGTGATTTTAATGTTTCAGGAGGGTTTTAGCCCCAAAACGGGATCAAGTTGCGAACACCGTCTGGTGACTGTTCAAATCACAAGAGATTAGGTTTTTAGTTCGTAACCTTTTATAAAGGTATGCGTACACATCGGTGACTGTAATGGTTTCAGGAGAGGTTTTAGTCCCAAACCCTTATAAAGGGTATGCGTACCCCAGCCCTTTGTTGAC
>JARQOC010002513.1:0-24497 GCA_033576535.1 Allobates femoralis | reverse complement strand
TTTTTGACACGTTCGAGATCACCTGGATGGGAACTATAGAAATTATTAATGGGTACCAGAGAGGATTTGTCATGTCTGTTTCAAATTTCTAAATTAGGATAACTAAAAGGGAGAATAATTAAAAAAAGAAAAATGAAACCAAAAATAGAACAAAAACTAAGTGGAGCAGTGTAAATATCAACTGTTCTCAAAGGCTCCCAGAGGCATCAAATATGGCCTCCTACCTAACCAAAGTTTTAATTATCCAAAATATTGTATACTGTGCAAGCGATCATATTGAAATGTAAGGAGTGTCAGACCACTGCAAATCTACAAAGACCCGGGTGTCCCTCTAAACTGATCAGAGATGCAGCCAAAAGGCCCATGATCACTCTGGATGAACTGCAGAGATCTACAGCGGAGGTGGGAGAGTCTGTCCACAGTACAACAATCAGTCATACACTGCAAAAATCTGCCCTTTATGGAAGAGTGGCAAGAAGAAAGCCATTTCTCAAAGATATCCATAAAAGTCTCGTTTGAAGTTTGCCACAAGCCACCTGGGAGACACACCAAACATGTGGAATAAGGTGCTCTGGTCAGATGAAAACAAAGTCGAACTTTTTGGGCACAATGCAAAACGATGTTTGGCGTAAAAGCAGCACAGCTCATCACCCTCAAAACACCATCCCCACTGTCAAACATGGTAGTGGCAGCATCATGGTTTGGGCCTGCTTTTCTTCAGCAGTGACAGGGAAGATGGTTAAAATTGATGGGAAGATAAACAGAGCCAAATACAGGACCATTCTGGAAGAAAACCTGTTGGAGTCTGCAAAAGACCTGAGACTGGGAAGGAGATTTATCTTTCAACAAGATAATGATCCCAAACATAAAGCAACATCTACAATGGAATGGTTCAAAAATAAATGTATCCAGGTGTTAGAATGGCCAAGTCAAAGTCCAGACCTGAATCCAATCGAGAAACTGCGGAAAGAGCTAAAAACTGCTGTTCACAAACGCTCTCCATCCAACCTCACTGAGCTCGAGCTGTTTTGCAAGGAGGAATGGGCATGAATTTCAGTCTCTCGATGTGCAAAACTGATAGAGACATACCCCAAGAGACTTGCAGCTGTAATCGCAGCAAAAGGTGGCACTGCAAAGTATTAAGTTAAGGGGGCCGAACAATATTGCATGCCCCACTTTTCAGTCTTCTATTTGTTTAAAAAAGTTAAAATATGCAATAAATTTCGTTCCACTTCATGATTGTGTACCACTTGTTGTTGATTCTTCACGAAAAAATTTGAATTTATATCTTTATGTTTGAAGTCTGAAATGTGGCAAAAGGTTGAAAAGTTCAAGGGGGCTGAATACTTTCACGAGGTAAAAGCTCCACCTGTGGGGAGCTGTACCACACTGAGCTGCACCCATCATCACCTCAGCGGCCGGCCTGCAGCGCCAGTATCCAAATTACCGGGATCCACAGGTTGCGTCATGTATCCTTTATCCTTGTAAATATTTCCCCCACCTAACAAATAACAGCCAGGGCACGGAACCGGGAACCTGACCACCCGTGATTCCCCAGTTAAATCCATCAAACCCAGGCCCGGTATCCAAGTACCCCTCACCCTGTGCTCATCACAAGCACCCCGATGCTCGAATCAAGCATTGGCGAGTACACTTTCACAACACTAATCAAGACCTAACATTATCTCCCACACTGTATATTGGCCCTCACATTTACTTCCACAGTGCATAATTACCCCCACATTCACTCTCACATTCTATAATGATGCCTGCATTAGGTCTCATACTGTACAATGACACATTAGCTCACATACTTTATATTGATTCCCACATACAATATATGTGCTGCTTCTAGCTATGATGCACTGGCCGCATTATTTCCAGTTCTGCACATTGTGTTGTGGAGGAGTGCTGGGTGTATTTGCTGCCTCCAGACCATGCATAGTGCGCATTCTGAAGCCAGCAAGTACACCCGATTACTCACTGACAATGCACAGGAACGGAAATAGGCGCATATTGTGCGCTGTGGATGAGTAATTGAGTGTAATTGCTGGCTTCATAATGCATATGCTCTGGAGCCGGAAAATACACCCAATACTCCCCTTCAATGCGCAGGACTGGAAATGACGTAGCCAGCGCGTCATACCTAGAAGCAGCACATAGATTAAAGTATTTACACAGAGGGGGACAGTGCTTGAAAATGTGGTTAATATGCCCATCGGGGCATGATAACCATGTAGCGAGGGTGGACATGGACCCTGAGAGAATGCCCCATGAGACTAGATGGTGCCTCATTACCACCACAAAATGTTATAAAATGCGTTTTTGCAACTATTAAACTGCACTTTCAGCTAAGGGGTGCTAAGGGATTTACTAGAAAGCTGCAGAGTCAGATAGTGATAGCTTATGGGATCTAAAGTAGCTGACAGGTGCCCTTTAACACTCTTGTGCCGTCATTCACACACCATTATGCTTTGCCTCAAATACATAAAGTCTCTCCACACCATCCACCCTATCACACTGACAGGGACCAATTAGAGCTGCCGGTAAACAAAGGTTCCTTCGATGTAAGCGATGCTTACTAAGCATGCTGATGACTCATTCGCAAAAGTCTATGTATAAGTCCAGTGCACACGTACCATAGTGAACAGTCGCTGCCCGAGGTGACCCACACGGCAGGGGGCGAGGACCAACATCAGTTGAAGTCCCAGTCACATGAGTTTCGAACAGAGATCCCACTCCTGTACTCACAACCCCGGGGTGATCCAAAGGATCGGGCCTAATTCACTCCTTTGTGCCTCATATCTGACATAGCCCTTCACGCATTCTGCTCTCGTGACACTTTTGTTCCTTACACCACACCCCTAGTGGGTGGAAACACATCAAGAAGCCTAACACTTTCACTTTGCTCACTAACTAGCTTAACCACAGTTTACCTGCATGAATGAGGAGCAGCAGCACAAGCATTTTGCACATAATTAAACACACAACTCTTAAAGGGAATCTGTCAGGTCACAAATCCATATGTAAGGCTAGGGTCACACTTGGGAGCTTGCATCCGTTTGCAGGATGCATTAAAGGATCCTGTTTTTCCCTTGACATTTTAAGGCATGTTATTTATACCGCCCTCTTTCCTTCCTAACCTGTGTAAACTTCAAAATAAAAGATTAATTACATCTGTCAATTATAGTAAGTGATGACTTAGTTCTCTGCTGTCCACTCCCCAGGAAATGAATATTCATGCATCACTGCACTGCCATGCCCTCCTCTGGGTCTGTATCCTGAGGAGAGCGAAAGGAGTGGTGTGTTCTAATAGCAGAGGCACATCTGACATTTTCATTGTTTACATCTGAGGCAAGTGTCTCACATCAGGCATGTGTTCTCTGTGATATTTCTTTGTGTTTATATGAACATTTGATCATTTGTTCAGCAGATGCACACATTACATGTATGCAGGAAAACATATGTTCATATAAACATAAATCTCTCACAGGCAGCACAGGCTTGTGATCTTACTTACCAGTCACCACTCCTATTGGAGTTAATATGTTATAGCTGAATGAACAGCTCATGCCCCACTCTCTCAGAACACTTCAGCATTGTCCAACACTTTGCCATTCCTCAGTCTATCACGTTGACGTGATGTCACATAAGGTCCTGTACTAAGCTATAGTCTGGAGATCTCTTTCTCTGCAGAGAACAGGAAGGGAGGCCTGTGTGTCGATAAGACCTGCTGTCACATCGCGCCCATGTGTTTGCAAAAGGAAGTGTTTGTTCTCGGATGCACAGATGCTCACTGCAGAGGGAGGGGGAAGATCTGCTCAATCAGGCATGATGTATTGCCCCCTATGGGAATGAATACTGGTAAGTAGCATTAGTGAATAACTGATTTATATTAATTCTAAATATTTTACATATGTAAGGTAACAGGCAGCTCAGCATTATAGTCTAGGAGTGCAGGGACAATACAAAAACATTTTTCTTCCCAGAGTTCCCCTTTTATAGCATTTTTTTTATATCATAAGTTCCCATTACTCTTTTCAAGGGATCTTGAAAACTAGATTTCTTGATGACACAGCATACATGAGACTACATTTGCTGTACCATGGTATTACCATGTACAATGACGGAAACATTTGTTAAAGTGGACTACAAACTTCTAGCACAAGATTAATGAAATGTGACATTTTCTGATGTTGTTGATAGCTTTTTCCATGAAATGTGACGTCAAGCCACATGGGTAGACATTTACACTAATTTTTAAATTATTTAGACCAATTACCATAAGGATCAGAGACTGTCATATAAATTATACTATACGGATGTTTATTCACCCATATAACATTTTAACTTCATAGGTGCAGCTTTTATTTATCTACTGTATTTACAGTATATTTACATCTACGGTTGAAACCAAAAGTTTACATACACTATAGAAAAAGACATGTACCGTATTTTTCACTTTATAAAAACGCATCGGATCATAAAACGCACCCCCCTATTTGGTGAAGGAAAAAAGAAAAAAAAAATAGTTTTAATGTTATATGGGGTCTGTCATCTTACAAATCATATATATGTCCCTCATAGCCCCCTCATCCTGGTACCTGGTCCCTCATCCTGGGATATAGGCCCCCCATCCTCGATATGGCCCCCTTAATCTGGATATGGCCTCTTTATATTGGATATAGCCCCCTTGTGCTGGCACATGTCCCCCAGTGATGCCACACATCCCCCAGTGATAAGCCATGTCCCCCTGTAATGGCACATGCCCCCCCTGTGCTGGATAATGGCACATGGCCCCCTGTGATGGCGCATGGCCCCCCAGTGCTGGATCATGGCCCCCTGTGATGGCACACTTTCCCCAGTGATGGCACACATCCCCCTCTGCTGGCACACATCCCCCAGTGATGTCACATGTCCCCCAGTGATGTCACACATCACCCAATGATGGTACACAACCCCCTGTGCTGAATCATAAATCATCATGGCCCCCAGTGGTGGCACACGTTCCCCAGTGATGGCACACGTCCCTGTGCTGGATCATGGCCCCCTGTGATGGCACATGGCCCCCCTGTGCTGGATGATGGCCCCCTGTGCTGGATCATGGCCCCCTGTGATAGCACACTTCCCCCAGTGACGTCACATGTCCCCAGTGATGGCACAGCAGAGTGACATCATTGCGTGCCCGATCACATGACCAGCTTTCCCGAGACTCGGGGAGTGCGGCAAGCAGGGAGCCACGGGGGACAGTGTTGGAAAGTAAGTAAAAGCGATTTGTTATTTTAGTATGGGCATGGGGTCCATACAGAGTGATGGGGAGGCCATATCCAGAATGGGGGTTGCAGGTACATATAATATGTACCGCTCCCCTGTCCATATCTCGGCGTGGTTTCAGCACCAAGCTGATAGACAGCGGGTGCAGTGCATATTATATGAGTCTATTGAGCTGGAGCACATGACCTCCCGCTGCCTCCTGTAGCCACAGCCAACCTCTTCCAGCCCCCTGACAGGCTCCAGAGCTGCCCTCACCCTCCCTTGCAGTATAGAACTTTAGAGTCAGATTATAAAATGCACCCCCCACTTTCCCCCAATATTTGGGGGAACAAAAGTGTGTTTTATAATCCAAAAAACATGGCATGTTTTTCTCACTATCTGACATGGAATCAGAATAAACTTTTTCTGTTTTAGATCAATTAGGATTACCATAATTATTAATATTTTCCAAATTTGAGAATAATGAGAGAGAGCGAGAGAGCGAGAGAATGTTTTAAGGCATTTTTATTACTTTCTGCAAAGCCATAAGCTTACATACACTAAGATTACTATGCTTTTCAACAATTTGTACTTTAAAAAAAACAAACTCCATGGAGTCAGGCCAAATCACTTGCAATTAATATTTATTTAAAAATCAACACTGTGTTAAAATGACAATGTAAAACAAGGTACACAGAAGGAGGACCACATGACATAAATATAAACCACAATGGTATTCAATCCTCAGGTACAGGAACCAACACACGCAATCAAAAGAATCAGTGCCCCAAAACTGAGCGCACTCCATATACTAAAAAGAGGATGATACATATAAAAGTTATCAAGTCATGGGTCCTATTTACCTTACTGCGACCGCCCCCTCACGCGTTTCGCACCAGCTTCTTTTGAGGAGGGTGATCGTGTTAAGGGAAAGACAGCTATTTATATTGTGTTAGATTAACCCAGCGTACCACATGACGTCCGGTCTGAGAACCGGAAGTCGCAGATGTCAGCGCGTCATATCCCGCGTCTGTTTTTGCCCTAGTAACCAGCGGCGTCATATTGTGGCGCCCTGGCCAATGATAACTCATGCCGGAGAAAATATCCGGCGCCGCGTCATGCCTCACTTCAGCCCCAATGTCTGCCCCCTCATGATGCCACCACCAGGCACGCCCGTAGGCGTGAACCACACTCACCCCGTGTCACGCCCACCGCTTCTGTAAACAGAGCGGCCGGCAGTCACGAGGGAGTGCGGAGAACACACCCACAGGCACCCGGAAAACTTTGATTTGTCTAGATGTTAACCCGACATAAACCAAGTTAGAATATGAGAGCATGTCTTAGACATCATCAAGGCAGAAGCAGAAGAGGATTTATCTCAATTAAAACCGATAGCACGTCACTTTAAGACCACTCATAACTGTAATGCCAACCTATTGAAGGCCTTTGGCATTGATAAAATCCACCAGAATATACGAGGCGTGGATTGGAAGAAAAGCCTCGCTCAGCTGGAGCAGATGGATAATGATGGTGGGGTGTGTTCATCCCCATGGCCTCAATGATATCCTTAGCTTTGCCCCATTCTTGTAGTTGTAAGAAAAAAATTTTTTTAAAGGGAATCTAAGTTTTCATAAACATATTTTTAATATTATTTTTGTGTTGTGTATTTTATTATTTCTTTAGGTCTGCTTCACAGTAACTTTGAAAAAAAGAAAAAACACAGAAAAAATGCAGCAGTTCATATTACTTTTTATATTATGTTTATTATTATGTGAGTGAGTCTGGGTAGTGTATGTCACCGGCCGGTGGACTGTGTGTGTGAGTGATTGGGTATTTATTGAATGAAAGTAATGTATTAGGCTGTGTTCACACTGGGTGTTTTTGGGCTGTTTTTGTAGCCAAAACAGGAGTAGAGCAATCAGAGGAAAAGTCTAATAGAAACACGTCACCACTTCTGGATTTAATCACCCACTGCTGGTTTTGGCTACAAAAACTGTTGAGCAAAAACAGCCCAAAAACGCCCAGTGTGAACACAGCCTTAGTATTAAACAATTTTTGCATTCTTTGCACATATATGCACTTTAGTGATCAAGTCTTGATCTCTTAATATGTAGGCGATGGACCTCTATGGCAGTTTATGATTTGTATATATTATATATTGTTATGCACTTTAAATCACTGTAGAATGAATTGCTGTCCTATTATAAGTTTATAGTGTTTACTGTTTTTGCTGTACTTCTACATGGATTACATTGTTACTGTTATGCTGTGATTAAAACTGGGTTTTTGTGCATATAACATGTAATCTGTATAAACTTGAGCAGACATATGTAATGTACAGTTCGTTTATAGCTGTATGTATTTTCTCCAGCTGCCCATGTTCTTTTTGCCATACAAACAGTTCTTTCCCCCAAGATGTCTGCTGCAATTCCAGGTGCCTGTGGGCGTGTTCTCCGCACTCCCTCGTGACTGCCGGCCGCTCTGTTTACAGAAGCGGTGGGCGTGACGCGGGGTGAGTGTGGTTCACGCCTATGGGCGTGCCCGGTGGTGGCGTCATGAGGGGACGGACATTGGGGCTGAAGTGAGGCATGACGCGGCGCCGGATATTTTGTCCGGCACGAGTTATCATTGGCCAGGGCGCCACAATATGACACCGCTGGTTACTAGGGCAACCACAGACGCGGTATATGACGCGCTGACATCTGCGACTTCCGGTTTTCGGACTGGACGTCATGTGGTACACTGGGTTAATCTAACACAATATAAATAGCTGTCTTTCCCTTAACACGACCACCCTCCTCAAAAGAAGCTGGTGCGAAACGCGTGAGGGGGCGGTCGCAGTAAGGTAAATAGGACCCATGACTTGAGAACTTTTATATGTATCATCCTCTTTTTGGTATATGGAGTGCACTCAGTTTTGGGGCACTGATTCTTTTGATTGCGTGTGTTGGTTCCTGTACCTGAGGATTGAATACCATTGTGGTTTATATTTATGTCATGTGCTCCTCCTTCTGTGTACCTTGTTTTACATTGTCATTTTAACACAGTGTTGATTTTTAAATAAATAGTAATTGCAAGTGATTTGGCCTGACTCCTTGGAGTTTGTTTTATGAAGTATATATTGTATTTGGAGGGCCTTTTACCCTTTTGGGTGGTTTGAATATATTTTTCAACAATTTGGCACAGCCCATATGATGAAGTCATGTCTTTGAGAGCATCGGATAGGTTGTTTGGCAACATCTAAGTTGATTAAAGACACACCTTTGGATATATTTTAATGAACACCTGAAACACACTGCTTATTTGTGTAGAATCATGGGAAAGTCAAAAGAAATCAACCAAGATATCAGGAAGAGGATTGTGGACTTGCACAAGTATGTGTGCCGCCCAGCTTAGGGGACCGGGATACCCGGCGCAGGGTCCCTTTCCTTGGGGGAGTCACTGGTGGCTGGACCCAGGCCGTGGCCCCAGGCTGGCACACTCCTAAAGGGGGGTATTTACAGGGGATTTAGAAGTTTATATAGTTTATAAAGTTTGTAGATGTTATTGTCGTGACGCCACCCAGAATAATGTGGCTATATATGGCCACCGCTGCCTTGTACTGGCCAGGGGATGATGGTGAGAGGCAGCTGAGATGGTATAGCCCTTTTCCGGGTAGGGCTGTAGGGTCCCCTGGACAGGTGATGTTAAAGTTAATGATGGATGAAGATGGAAGTATGGTGAGGAGATGTTAAGGGCACAGACACTTACTTGATTCACAGCAAATTCTCTCAGCGGTGATGGTCCCAATCCTGGATAGATGGTAGCTGTTAAATCAGAGGCTGAGGCACAGATGAGGTTTAACTGGTTTACTTTCAACCAAACTATAATACAACAAGTCCCGTCTCCGGAGTCTGCAATAGGGGTTCAGTTGCTCAGGCCCCACCGGGTCCTTTACCTCCTGCTTGCGCTGTCTATGTGGCCCTGCTGCCGTGTGTGAACTCGCTGCCGGCCCAAATCTGTCCTCTCTGGGTCCCACTCAACAGACAACTTGAGTCCTTTGTCTCTCTCTGCTTACCCCCTCTGGGAGTACTGCTGAACTCTTAGTATGTTGCTGTGTCTGGCCCTGTGAAGCTTGTTGTTACCTCACGTTTTCCGGTTGCTGTATTGTATATAACTAATGCAGCCACGGATCCGGTATCCGTATCTGCGCTTTTTATCTAGGGTAGATAATGATGCTACCCGATTCTGAAAGTGTTCCTCTTATCAGTTTTCTCCTCCTCAGACCGATGGCTTGGCCCTGGAAATTGTCAGCCAGTCCTCAGGAACTCAATGCAGCTCCTGTCACTCTGGGCTCGTGGCTCCAACTGTCTGAAAATTTACCTCAAACCAGTGTTTTATCTCTAGGGAAGTCTCTGGTGTCTCTGGAGCTCCCCCTACTGGCCAAAGGTGGTAGTGCAGTGGCTTGGCTTTCTAAGTGAGTGCAACTATTATGATCTTATACTGTGGCTAATACCCGCAGGGGCGCCACATTCCCCCTTAGTTAAGAACAGTACTCCGGGACTGTGGGACAATAAACATAAGATATAACAGATAATATCTACAGAGTCTTAAAAATAAATAAAAAGTTACAAAAACCACTCAAGTTTAAAAAAATAGAGTCTTGTAAAAAGTCACTTCAAATAGCGTCCATTAATACAGCTCTGTCCTTGAGGGCTATTTATTTGTTAGGAAAGGCACTGCAATTAGCGTCCATTTTTCCAACAAAGTTATGATAATATTTAAGAATGTTTAAAAAGCAGTCTTTCTGGAGCTTTAATTTACCACCTCCGGGCTGATAAATGAAGAAAAGAGTTCAAGAATATGCAAGTAGTTCATACAGAATAGTCTCTGCAGGTACTGAGCTTTTTTTTTTAACGTTACATCTAATAACTACTAATTAACAACTAAATATCTATTTACATTTGGTAGTCTGCATATCTTGCTGGTAATTGACCCTGAGTACTACGCTGTGATCTGCGTAACGCTTGTGTACTGGGTGTACTCAATGTGATGGTGTGAGTGGACGTATACCTAGTAAGTACTTCTGGTTCTGCTAGGGATAATTCCACATTTGTGGGGTTGGCAATTCCACCGTGTCCAGGACTATTATTACTAGGAATTTGTTCTTCCTGTCTTGGAACTTCTTGTGGTACAGGGTCTGCTTCTAATTCTATTGGTCTTGGGGCTTCTGGTATTACAGGCTCTGGTGTTTGATAGAAGGCCATCATGGGAACTACTACTGCACCATTGTAGGTTGGCCAGGTTTTAGGAAAGTCTCCTAAACAGGTGTGATATACTCCATCTTCTTCTTTTTCGTCAACAGGTTGAACCGGTACTGGTTGAATAACTTCTGGTTCAGGTTGAATGACTTCTTTTTCTTTCAATGTCTCTGGACATAGTTTTAGATTGTCTCTTGATACTAGTACTGATGTTAATCCACCATCTTTGCTTATAAGACACATTTTAGGATTGTTCACTCTCATTGGTAAAACTGTATATGGGACGGATTCCCACTGATTGTCCAGTTTATTAGTGCGACGGTTTCTCTTGAGCACTTGATCACCAGGTTTTAATGGGGTTGCTAGAGCATTCTGGTTGAAGTATTGCTCTTGTCTTTCTCTAGTTTTCTGGAGATTCCTTTCTACGCATTCTTGCACTTGGCGATACTGTTGTTGGCGTAGGGAGTCCCAGTTGGAATCCTGCACTTCTGCGTCAGGTTTTACGATGCCCATTTCTAGATCTATTGGTAGCTTGCCAGGTCTTGCACGCATAAGGTAAGCTGGGGTACAGTTTGTGGAGCTTACCGGGACATTGTTATAGAGGTCTACCAAGTCAGGCAATTTCTCTGGCCATAGGTTTCTCTCCGTCTCTGGTAAAGTCTTTAAGAGATCGATTACAATATGGTTCATTTTTTCGCATAAGCCATTTGTTTGCGGATGATAGGCTGTTGTACGGATCTTCTTGCAGCCATACATATTGCAAAATTCTCTGAAGATCTCTGATTCAAATGCTGTGCCTTGGTCTGCGAGTACTTGTTCCGGATATCCATGGGGTCTGCAAAAGTATGTCTGGAACGCCTTAGCTGCTGTTTTTGCAGTGAGATCTTTCACAGGCACTACTACCAAGAAACGTGAGTAATGGTCCACTATGGTTAAAGCATAGACATAGCCGGACCGGCTTGGTGTCAATTTCACGTGGTCTATTGCTACGAGCTCAAGTGGTTGCTTGGTAACTATAGGCTGGAGTGGTGCTCTTTGGTTTTTTAGATCTTTTCTTCTGAGGTTGCACGGACCACAGTTTCTGCACCATTCTTCAATTGATCTTCTCATTCCAACCCAGTAGAATCTTTCTCTTAAAAGTACTTCTAGCTTTTTCCACCCGAAGTGACCAGCACCATTGTGATAAGCTTCTAGGACCATTTTTACATCTTGTTTAGGCACAATGATCTGCCATACTAGCTCATGCGTCTTTGGATTGGTATATCTTCTGCACAGCTTTCCTTGGTACAGGAACATTTTGCCTCTCTCTTTCCAGAGTTGATGTGTCTCTTTCGGTGCATTTTCATTGGGATACGCACTTTGCTCAGTCAGCAGTTCTTTCACCAACTTCACAGCTGGATTGCTGTCTTGAGTGTCAGCCCATCTGTGGTGTGCTAATGGGTTGAGATTCACTTGTTGATGTTTCTGGTAGGCACTGGATTGATACTGTCCTACCTTGGGACGATGGAAGGCGGGTAGTTCAATTTCTTCAAGTTCTACCGGTTCTTCTTCCACGTCTCTCAAGTGCGGCATCCGGGATAAGGCGTCTGCATTTCCATTCTTTCGGCCTGCTCTATACTTGATCACGAAGTTGTAATTAGACAGCCGGGCTATCCATCGCTGTTCCAGCGCACCTAGCTTGGCTGTATCCAGGTGGGTCAATGGGTTGTTATCAGTATAGACGGTGAATTCTGCAGCTGCCAAGTAGTGTTTGAAACGCTCAGTCACAGCCCAGACTACTGCCAGTAGTTCTAACTTGAAGGAGCTGTAATTTTCAGGATTTCTTTCAGTAGGCCGGAGCTTTCTACTTGCAAAGGCGATGACTTTCTCCTTGCCTCCTTGCTTCTGAGATAGTACTGCTCCCAGTCCCACATTACTGGCATCTGTGTAAAGGATGAAAGGTTGATGGTAATCGGGGTATGCCAGAACTTCTTCTCCGGTCAATGCCTTCTTCAACTTTTCAAAGGAATCTTCCCTCTCATCACTCCACTGGAAAGGAGGATTGCGGTTTGAAGGCTTCTTCGACTGCCCTACCAGGATGTCTTGTAGAGGTGCTGCTAGCTTGGTGAACCCTTGGATGAATCTACGATAGTAGCCCACCAGTCCCAGGAATTGCCTCACCTGTTTCACGCTGGTAGGTCTTGGCCAATCCCTTATTGCGGTTACTTTCTCGGCATCCGGTGCTACTCCTTCTGAACTTACAACGTGTCCCAGGTATTGTACCTTTGGCTTTAGAAGGTGACATTTTGATGGCTTGATCTTCATACCATACCGGGATAAGGCCTCGAACACTTCTGCCAGGTCTTGTAGATGTTGTTCGTAAGTCTTTGAGTAGACTATTACATCATCTAGGTACAGAAGGACGGCTTCAAAGTTCTTGTGTCCGAGACAGCATTCCATCAATCGCTGAAAGGTACCGGGTGCGTTGCAGAGTCCGAACGGCATACAATTAAATTCACAGAGACCCATCGGGGTGGTAAACGCTGTCTTCTCTTTATCTTTCTCAGCCACAGGGACTTGCCAATACCCACTTGTTAAGTCTAAGGTGGAAAAATAGTTAGCAGATCTTAAAGCAGCTAATGACTCTTCAATTCTAGGTAAGGGGTAGGCGTCTTTATGGGTAATGTGATTAATCTGCCGGTAGTCTACGCACATTCTCATGGTTCCGTCTTTCTTTTTAACTATTACCAGAGGGGCTGCCCAGGGGCTACAACTGTCTCTTATTACCCCGGCCTGTTTCATCTCCCTCAGCATGTCTTTAGCACATTGATAATGAGCGGGCGGTATGGGTCTATATCTCTCTTTTATTGGTGGGTGGTTACCGGTAGGAATTGTATGTTCTACCCCTTTAATCTGTCCAAAGTCTAATGGGTGTTTACTGAAGACCCGTTCATATTCTTCTACTAGTCGGTACACCCCTTGTTTTTGGTGGGTAGGTGTTGAATCTGTACCTATATGCAGCTGCTGACACCAATCTTCTAATTCTCCACTTGAACCATTGTCGTCCGCCTGACATGACGGATTCAAGGGCCCAATGGCTATGATGGCATTGTTGTCAACAGTGTATAGCTTGGCCATTGTAGCGTACCTTGGTAAAGTGACCTCTTCCTCTCCACAATTCAAAAGACGTATGGGTACTCTTCCCCTGTGTACCTCGACTATTCCTCTAGCCGTTAATATCGTGGGTCTACTATCAGTGTACACAGGCTCTACCAAGGCTTGGTAATCTCGTCCTTTAATACCAATGGCTGCTCTACACCATACCAGCATTTCAGTTTTTGGAGGTATTACTATAGGAGTTGGGTCACTTACCCTCACACTGCCGATTTCTCCACCTGCAACCTCTACTTGTTGCTTCAGCACCAATGCTTTTATCTCTCTCCGGAGAATTCTCTGCTGGCAGGATTGGGCAGTTTCCGCAAATTGCTGTAAAATAGTAATAACCTCGGAAAAACAATTTTCTAAAACATTCATACCTACCAATACAAAAGGTTCCCGTCGGTTAACATCAACAATTATGATACCCTGATTTTTTAATTCTGCTCTACCAATCTTAATGGTCATCTCTCTAAATCCTACTTGCGGTACCAATTTTCCATTACTAGCATATATACTTAGCTCAACATTAGATGGTCTTTTATCAATGTCTGAATCTGCCCAGTACCTCTTATAAAGGATATGTGGTATAGATGAAATCTGGGAACCAGTGTCCAACAAGGCATTGAGGGGAATACCGTCCAGCACGATAGGGATAATGGGACGTCCTCCGACGTACTTATCGTGCCAGGATGTTGGGCCTTGAAAGTTCACTCCTGCGAAGCGGCCCGCATTCCCAGGGGATCCTTGTTTAAATCACAATTGCGGGCGATGTGGCCTGGCTTCCGGCAACGACGGCAAATAGGCTGTCCATCCGGCTGGTAACGGTCGTTGGGTCGTCCTCTCCACGCTGGGTATCTCTGGGGTCTCATCCAGGGAATATCCTCTCTGCGGTTCGCCAACTCCATCTTGGGTGTAGTCTGTGATTCTCTCATTTCCTGCATGGTTTTAGCCATTGAGGTGACAATGTCTGTTAGAGAGTCAAGCTTTTGCTGGAAAGCATCATTAGCACTGGCCTCCAGGGGCTTAACTGATGTCACTGGCACTCTCTGTTGTTGAGGGGTTTCTGTAATGGATTGCTCAGGATCCTGATCCCAAAGTGCCTCTGCCTGCTGGAGACGAATAGCGCTCTCCTTTAACTGGGCAAATGTCACTTCAGGGTCCTTGAAAGTCAGCATACTCGCATGCCCTCGATGAGAAGGGGTTAATAGTCCCTCAATGAATTGATCTTTTAGCAATTTATCAGCGCCAGTGTTAAACATTGGTTCAGCCAGTGTAAGCGCTTTAAGGGCCTCCTGTAAATTCAGGGCAAAGTCTCTCACACTCTCATTGGCCTTTTGTTTGCAATTGAAGAATTTGGTCTTTGCTTTGCTACCAGCAGTAGTTTCAAATACTGCCTTTAATCCAGCTAGAATATGCTCAGCAGTGTCTTTTAGATCAGCGGACCATGCTGTGACTTCTCGCTTGGCATTACCACTTAACTGTGCCATCAGCAAACCGACACGCTGAGCTTCTGCCATTGGAAGCATGTTTAAATAGGCCAGCAGTTTTTCTTTAAAATCATCAAAAGTATTAGGCTTACCTTCATACACTGGAAGCCATGGAGCACCTGGGGTATATGGCATCAACATCGGCATAATGGGCGCTGCACCTTGCGCCACTGTGCTGCCGAGCGCTCTGTTTTGTGCTTCAGCTGCATTTGTGTCGCCGGGTGTTTCGGCGTCTCCGTGCTGCGACATGTTGCGCCCCCTTAGTTAATCCGGACCCTTCCGGTCCTCTGCTTTCGTAGGGATGGCGTATAATCGTTCCGCTGTGCAGCAGGATTGGTTTTCCCCTTTTGCAGACGTCAGAGCTCTCAGCTTGGTACCGCCCACAAAGACACGCCCCCTGCTGCTTCTGATCGCCGTGAGCTCAGTAATGGCGGAATCTGAAATTTTTCAGTCAGATCAGAGCTCAGGGCTATGACACAGTTCAAATAGCAGTCTCGTGCTGTGGCAGTTATGAGGTAATTAGTGATGATGCAATTTTACCTCAGAGGCTGGCGGCCATTTTGTTTCAATGTTAGTCAATGGGGAAAAGTCTATTTCAATGGTTTCCAATGGGAAAATCACTTTTTGATAAAAAAGTCAATTTTTTCTCGGATTTTCTCACAATTTTCGGCATTAATCACGGCACACAGTACCCGATTTAATCAGGCACGGTGAATCCTGTTCGTGACGCCAAAGAGAGATGTGCCGCCCAGCTTAGGGGACCGGGATACCCGGCGCAGGGTCCCTTTCCTTGGGGGAGTCACTGGTGGCTGGACCCAGGCCGTGGCCCCAGGCTGGCACACTCCTAAAGGGGGGTATTTACAGGGGATTTAGAAGTTTATATAGTTTATAAAGTTTGTAGATGTTATTGTCGTGACGCCACCCAGAATAATGTGGCTATATATGGCCACCGCTGCCTTGTACTGGCCAGGGGATGATGGTGAGAGGCAGCTGAGATGGTATAGCCCTTTTCCGGGTAGGGCTGTAGGGTCCCCTGGACAGGTGATGTTAAAGTTAATGATGGATGAAGATGGAAGTATGGTGAGGAGATGTTAAGGGCACAGACACTTACTTGATTCACAGCAAATTCTCTCAGCGGTGATGGTCCAATCCTGGATAGATGGTAGCTGTTAAATCAGAGGCTGAGGCACAGATGAGGTTTAACTGGTTTACTTTCAACCAAACTATAATACAACAAGTCCCGTCTCCGGAGTCTGCAATAGGGGTTCAGTTGCTCAGGCCCCACCGGGTCCTTTACCTCCTGCTTGCGCTGTCTATGTGGCCCTGCTGCCGTGTGTGAACTCGCTGCCGGCCCAAATCTGTCCTCTCTGGGTCCCACTCAACAGACAACTTGAGTCCTTTGTCTCTCTCTGCTTACCCCCTCTGGGAGTACTGCTGAACTCTTAGTATGTTGCTGTGTCTGGCCCTGTGAAGCTTGTTGTTACCTCACGTTTTCCGGTTGCTGTATTGTATATAACTAATGCAGCCACGGATCCGGTATCCGTATCTGCGCTTTTTATCTAGGGTAGATAATGATGCTACCCGATTCTGAAAGTGTTCCTCTTATCAGTTTTCTCCTCCTCAGACCGATGGCTTGGCCCTGGAAATTGTCAGCCAGTCCTCAGGAACTCAATGCAGCTCCTGTCACTCTGGGCTCGTGGCTCCAACTGTCTGAAAATTTACCTCAAACCAGTGTTTTATCTCTAGGGAAGTCTCTGGTGTCTCTGGAGCTCCCCCTACTGGCCAAAGGTGGTAGTGCAGTGGCTTGGCTTTCTAAGTGAGTGCAACTATTATGATCTTATACTGTGGCTAATACCCGCAGGGGCGCCACATATGGTTCATCCTTAGGTGCAATTTCCAGATACCTGAAGGTGCCTCATTCATCAGTACAAACAATTATACGCAGGTACAATCTAATGGGTATGTACAGCCATCATAATGCTCAGGAAGGAGAAGGGTTCTGTGGCAAAGGGATCAACATGCTTTGGTCCAACATGTGTATATTAACCCAAGAACAAAAGCCAAACACCTTGTGAAGTTGATGTCAGAAGCTGGTAGGATCCTGCTTTGAGACGGGGGCTGGACCGGGTGCCCCAGGAATTAGCACCATTGCATGAACAAGTACCAAATTTTGCACTCACACCCCATATGATTCTGGGATTGTCTATCACTATGTTTTGAGGGGAAATTTTAACCCATCACCTTATAGTCAGGCACCAAAACAAAGAGCTATTTACTGTTTGTGTGTGTGCATGTGAACACATAGCAACACCCCTTTATAGCTCTCTCTATATATGTTCTCTTCCTGATATCTTGGCTGATTTCTTTAGACTTTATCATGATGTTATACAAAGCAGAGTGTTTCAGGTGTGCATTAAAATACATCCACATGTGTGTCTCTAATTCATTCAGATGTTGCTAATAAAACCCGAAGCTTCCAAACACATGACATCATCATATAGGCTGTCCCAAATTGTTAAAAGGCGTAATAATCTTAGTGTATGTAAACTTGTGACTTTGCAGAAAGTAACGCAAATGCCTTATAACATTCTTAAATTTAACATTTGGCAAATATTAATAATTATGGTAATCCTAATTGACCTAAAATGGGAAAGGTTTATATAGTGTATGTAAACTTCTGGTTTTAACTGTATGTAAACATATATATATATATATATGTATATATATATATATACACACATACATACTGTATATAAATAAATATATATGTATGAATGACACTAAGAACCTATCTATACTGAACAAAGATATATATGCAATACTTTTGTTTTTACTGCTATTTTTCATGAGCAGAACTGAAAGGTGTAAAGGTACCTTCACACACGGCAATATTACTAGGCAATTTCACTGGCAAGTTGTTTGATGCAGTGAAATCATGGACACATTGTTCTATTTTGTGGCTGTGTACAAATGGAACAATGTGTCCATGATTTCACTGCAACCAGTAAGTTGCAAGTGAAATTGCATGCAATTTAAAGGCATGTAAAGGTACCCTAAGACTTTTTCTTTGTACAGAAAAAACCTTTTTCTCTTGAATTTTTTTTCACAAATTTTCCTAAATCTGTGATAGTGAGTACTTCTCTTTTGCCAAGACAATCCGTACAACTCACGGGCATGGCATATAAAAATGCTGATTAGACAGCATGATTATTACACAGGTGTGGCTTTGGCTGTCCACAATAAAAGACCACCCTAAAATGTGAAATTTTCCAGGATTTGGCAGCCTGGGGGGTGTTTGGAAACCAGTCAGTATCTAATGTAAACGCTAATTGACTAATGCAGTGCAGCACATCTCCTCCACATGAAGTTGATCAGGTTGTTGAGAGTGGCCCCTTCATTTGCTATGTGAAGTTGCAAGATTTTGTCAAGAACTGGAACATGCTGTCATATACGCTGCTTTGTACCATTCCAAACATACCCAATGGGTTATATAGTCGGTGAGTAAGCTGGTCATGCAAGAACTAGAATGTTTTTAGCTTCCAGAAATTGTTTGAAGATGCTTACAACATGGGGCAATGCATTACCATGCTGCAACATTAGATGATAGTCATGGATGAAGGGCAGTACAATGTGCCTCAGGATCTCTTCACGCTAGCTTTGCATTCAGAATGGCATCAATAAAATGCACCTGTGTTCATGGTAAATAACATACACCTCATAATATAACCCCACTGCCACCATGGGCCACCATGGGCCACTCTATTCACAGTATTGACATCAGCAAACCACTCACCCACACAATGCCATACATGCCATCTGCTAACTGCCCTAAACAGTGAAACCCAGGATTCGTCACCTCTTCAATGTGCCAGACACCATCAAATGTGAGCACAAAGTTCCATAGGATATGATGGGTATTGTGGGACATTTTAACATTGGATTTCAGCTACGTCCCTGGGTGTGTCCCTTTTTTTTAAGTGGGCTCACGCGCTGAGCCTACATCTTTTCATGCACATGTTGAGCAGCACACAATTACCCATTCGCACTGGGGGCCCTGTGATGTGATCACGGGGCTCTAATGGGTTTTAATGATAATCAAGGCTCAAATAGTGACACCTATCACGATCATGACTCACTTCCTGTGAACGCAGGCTGAGCATCGGATTTTGCCGGTATTGTTCATTTGTGCCGTGCAGAGATTTACATCAGCATGGCTCTGTCTTTTTTCTTGCTTTTCAGTACACTATATGGTAAAATTAATTATGGAATTCAAAAGTACAACTTGTCCTGCAAAAAACAAGCCCTCATATGGCTATATTGATGGAAAAATAAAAAAGTTATGGATCTTGGAATGGGAGGAAAAAACAAATACAAAAAAATGGAAAATCACGCAGGCATGACGAAGTTAACTCTACAATTCCTGGCGTAATAATGAGTGTGTCTGATATACCCTTCTCATTTATATACCCTTGGATTTGATGACAGTTGACAGTACACATCTGACATCAACCTTAAAAGTATTACCTTGAGTGCCAATACACCAGGACAATCAGGAAGAGCTGGGCAAAGTGCCAGAAGTGACAAATCTAATGTGATGTGCCACTGCTGGGGTGGCTGTGGGCTGGGATAATTAGACTGGGAAGGGCCAAATAACCATGGGCTTTCTCACACTAATAATACCAGCCCCCAGTTGTCTGCTTTACCTTGGTCGATTTAAAAAAATATGAGGAACCAAATGCAGTTTTTAAATTATTTGGATAAATAATTGAAAAAAAAAAAACAGGTAGGATCTTTTTTAAAGGAAACTGCCAGGTCTAAAATCCACATGTAACTGATATCCTATTCTAATTCCTCCCTCTAATCTCTCTCTATTTATGTACTTATTTTATTTATATTCCCCTCTAGTGATGGGCGAGTCCTAAATTACTCGGAATCGCTTGACTCTAGCGAGTCCGAGCCCGGGACTCACTACTCATTGCGAATCTAGCGAGTCCAATGTTAATGAATGGGGAAGCGACTAATAGCGAGTAGTGTGCGATTTACAAATTACAGATGTGTCTCGGAAGCTTCAGCCTGAAGCAATCCTAGTTTTGTCAGAGACTCTGACAAAACTAGGATTGCCATTGACTTGCATTGGACTCGTTTACTGTGCAAGTAATCGCTGGGAAACTCGCACAGTAAGGAGTCAGGCTGTCTGCTCTGTGTTGGCTGCCACAGCTCCAGGGTCCTAGAGCCTGCCTGCTGCCTGATGTAGCTGAGATTGTTCTCAGTCTGCTCATCCCTGTGCATAGACATCTATATCTATGCACAGGGGATGTAGCAGAGAGGACATCGCGTTTTGGACTGCGTCGGACGGAAGAGGATTTTTTAAATTAAAGATGGAGTCCCTAATGGCTTTTTTTTTATTTCTAATAAAAAATTTTCTCTGTGTTGTGTTTTTTTTAAAACAATTTAATAGAAATTCATGGCGGTCATGTCTAATATTGGCGTGACCGCCATAAATTTCGGGCTTAGGGCCAGCTGATAATACAAAGCTGGCCCTAACCTCTTTATTACCCAGCGTGCCACCGCCATCAGGGCCACTGGAAGAGCGGGGTTCAGCGCCAGAGGATGGCGCTTCAATGAACGTGCCATCTTCTGGGGCGGCTGCGGGCTGCAATTTGCAGCGGGGGGTGCCCAGAAAGCTTGGGCATCCCTGCGCTGCGGATTCCAGCCCCCAGCTGCTTAGCTGTACCTGGCTAGACATAGAAATTGCGTGGAGCCCCACGCATTCTTTTTTATTATTTCATGAAATTCATGAAATAATAAAAAAAAAGGGCTCCCCTATATTCTTGTGTCCGGCCAGGTACAAATAGGCACCTGGGGGTTGGGGGCAGCCAGTCGCTGCCTGCTGGATCCGGCTGGTTCCAGAAATACGGCGAAGCCCATGTAATTTTTTTTCTGAAAAATCAATAAAACAATCCTAAAAAAGGGACTGCATCTTTATTAACCCCTCGCCCATGGTCCAGGGGTTAATAAAGATGCAGTCCCTTTTATTTACATTGTTTTATGGATTTGTCAGAAAAAAATTTCACGTGGGCTTCGCCGTATTTCTGGAACCAGCCGGATCCAGCAGGCAGCGACGGGCTGCCCCCAAACCCCAGGTGCCTATTTGTACCTGGCCGGACACAAGAATATAGGGGAGCCCTTTTTTTTAATTACTTCATGAATTTCATGAAATAATAAAAAAAAAATGCGTGGGGCTCCGCGCAATTTCTATGTCTAGCCAGGTACAGCTAAGCAGCTGGGGGCTGGAATCCGCAGCGCAGGGATGCCCAAGCTTTCTGGGCACCCCCCGCTGCAAATTGCAGCCGCAGCCACCCCAGAAGATGGCGCGTTCATTGAAGCGCCATCCTCTGGCGCTGAACCCCGCTCTTCCAGCGGCCCTGGTGGCGGTGGCACGCTGGGTAATAAAGGGGTTAATACCAGCTTTGTTATACAAGCTGGTATTAAGCCCGAGATTCTCAATGTCAGGCCACGTTTGACCCAGCCCCTAAGAATCTCCAATAAAGGGTTAAAAAAACACAACACAGAGAACATTTTTTATTAGAAATAAAAAAAAAAGCCATTAGGGACTCCATCTTTAATTAAAAAAATCCTCTTCCATCCGACGTAGTCCAAAATGCGATGTCCTCTCTGCTACATCCGCTGTGCATAGATATAGATGTCTATGCACAGGGAATGAGCAGACTGAGAACAATCGCAGCTCTGCTACATCATCTCAGTGAGCAGGCGGGCTCTAGGACCCTGGAGCTGCGGCAGCCTGCACAGAGCAGACAGCCGGACTCAGCTCGCAAAGTAACAGCAGTTACTTTGCGAGTTTCCCTGCGATTACTTGCACAGTAATGAGACCAATGCAAGTCAAAAGCAATCCTAGTTTTGTCAGAGTCTCTGACAAAACTTGGATTGCCATTGATTTGCATTGGACTCGTTGCTGTGCGAGTAATCGCTGGGAAACCGAGTCCTGCGAGTCCCTTACTACTCGCCGAGTAACGAGTCCTAGCGAGTAGATTCGCCCATCCCTTTTCCCCTCCTATCTTCTGTAAACTTCAAATAAAGAGAATCATTCCATCTGTCAATCACAGTGAATGATCCACTTAGTTCTCTGCTGTCCACTCCCCATAGGATGAATATGAATGTCACATTACAGCACAGGAGATCACTGGGGGAGGGGGGCAAGCTGTATTCTCCTCTCTACTCTCTGTGTGCAGCATCACAAGAGGTGAACTACAACACAGAAACTCACAGCACAGCAGGTCATCTGCTTTACAGAAACAAATGGAGTCTAGATAAGGCAAACTGCAGTAGCTCTACATGGTGATATCAACTGAACCGACCTGTAAGTGAAAAGGGAGGGCCCCCGCATAATTTTTGTAATAATTGTTCACAGCAGAGTACATTCATTTCAGCCTTTCAGCAAATTTTATGAGCATACAAACAGCACATAAAATCGGACACAGACTTTTTATTTTTTAACCCCTTAAGGACCGAGTCACTCTGCAGCTTAATGACCAGACCATTTTTTGTAATTCTGACCACTCTCCCTTTATGAGGTAATATCTCTGGAACGCTTCAACGGATCCTAGCGATTATGAGATTGTTTTTTCGTGACATATTGGGGTTTATGTTAGTATTAAATTTAGGTCGATAATTTTTGCATTTATTTGTGAAAAAATCAAAAATTTGGCAAAAATGTTGAAAATTTAGCAATTTTCAAATTTTTTATTTTTATTCTGCTAAATCAGAGAGATATGTGCCACAAAATAGTTAATAAATAACATTTCCCACATGTCTACTTTACATCAGCACAATTTTGGAAGAAAAAAAAAAAATTTGGTAGGACGTTATAAGGGTTCAAAGTTCATCAGCAATTATTCATTTTTCCAGCAAAATTTACAAAACCAATTTTTCATTTGAAGTCCCTTTGAGGGGTGTACATGACAGAAAACACCCAAAAGTGACACCATTCCAAAAACTGCACCCCTCAAGCTACTCAAAACTACATTCAAGAAGATTATTAACCCTTCAGATGCTTCACAGGAACTAAAATAAAGTTGAAGGAAAAAATGGACATTTTAATTTTTGTAACAAAAATGTTCTTTTAGCCTCAATTTTTTCATTTTCACATGGGCAACAGGATAAAATGCATCCTAAAATTTCTTGGGCAAATTTGAGCTCATTTTCCATTCAAATTGTTAGCGGACACCATGTCGCGTTTGGAGGGTCCCCGTGTGTCTCCACATTGGAGCTCCCCCACAAGTGACCCCATTTTGGAAACTAGACCCCCAATGGAACATATCTAGATCCACAGTGAGCACTTTCTACCCCAAGTGCTTCACAAATTGATCTGTAAAAATGAAAAAAAGAAAATTTTTGTGGAAAAAAAAGTGCTTTTTCATTTTTATGGATGAATTTGTGAAGCATCTGGGGGTTCAAAGTGCTCACTATGCATCTAGATACGTTCCTTAGGGGGTCTAGTTTCCAGAATGGGGTCACTTGTGGGGGAGCTCCAATGTGGAGACACACTGGGACCCTCCAAACGCGACATGGTGTCCGCTAACAATTTGAATGGAAAATGAGCTCAATTTGTTAGCGGACACCATGTTGCGTTTGGAGGCTCCCTGTGTGTCTCCACATTGGAGCTCCCCCACAAGTGACCCCATTATGGAAACTAGACCCCCAATGGAACATATCTAGATCCACAGTGAGCACTTTCAACCCCCAGGTGCTTCACAAATTGATCTGTAAAAATGAAAAAAGAAACTTTTTGTAGAAAAAAAGTGCTTTTTTATTTTCATGAATGAATTTGTGAAGCATCTGGGGGTTCAAAGTGCTCACTATGCAACTAGATACGTTCCTTGGGGGGTCTAGGTTCCAAAATGCGGTCACTTGTGGGGGAGCTCCAATGTTCAGGTACACAGGGAGGGGCTCTCCATACCCGACATGGTTTCCGCTAACAATTGGAGCTAATTTTCCATTGAAATTGTTAGCAGACACCATGTCGCATATGGAGAACCCGTGTGCGACCAGCACAAGGGCAACTTGAAGAGTTGGGGTACAGCACCAGAAAATGCCGCCTCTAATGAATGCGCTATTTTCTTGGGTGGCTGTGGGTTGCAATTTGCAGCATGGGGGACCCACAACATTTGGGTCTCTCCACGCTGAGGATTCCAGTCAGCCAGCTACCAAGTTGTACATGGCTGGCTACAAAAAATACAGCGAAGGCCTTTTTTTTTATTTCTAGAACTAATTCTAGCAAAAAAAAAAAATGACGTGGGGCTCCGCTATATTTTTGGTCCAGCCAGGTACAACTTGACAGCTACAGACTTCCAGAAACCCC
>JARQOC010002512.1:0-24499 GCA_033576535.1 Allobates femoralis | reverse complement strand
GAGAAGGTCCTGAATATGGTGTTTTGTCTCGTTTTCCAGTGGGAGAGATCTAATGATGGAATCAGGGTTTCCAGGGTTTCCAGAGGGAGTTTTTAAGCAAGAGTTTCGCAGAATATTTATTTGCTTTGGAATTGAGTTCCTTCCAGGCTAGTAAAGTTGCTTTTATTGTTGGTTGAGAAGGTAGTTTGATCTGAGGGTTGAGCAGGTATGCAACGAGAAGAGTTTTCAGGGATTTGTTGTGTAGCATCTTCAATCGAGATCCAGGGCAGGTCTGGAGAGTCAAGAAACCAACGTTGAGATTGTTTTATTAGAGTAGCTAAATAATAGTTAAAGAGGTTGGGGACTCCCAGACCTGCGGATAGCTTATGTCGTTGTAGGGAAGAAGAAGCAACTCTTGAGGGTTTGCTGCGCCAAATAAAGGAACGCAATTGGGATTGTAATTTCACAAACCCAGCTCCTAGGTATAAATAAGGGAATTGAGCGAATAATGTAGAGGAATTTGGGAAAGAGTAACATTTTAAAAGACTCAATTCTGCTCAGCCATGAAAGATCAATTTTGGAAAGTCGCTGGTATTCAAGAGATAGAGAGTTGTGTAGTGCTGAGAGGTTGGTATGAGCTATTGCTTTTAGGGGTTTTGTAAGAAGGATACCCAAATAGGAGATTGGTTTTTTCTGTCCAGGAGAAATCGAATTCCTGTTTAAGGTACTGAAGCAGGGTTTCATCAATGTAAAAATCTAGGACCTGAGATTTGGAAGAATTGATCTTGTAATAGGAGACTTGGGAGAATTTGTTAAGTTCAATAGCTAGATGTCTCAGGGATTTTAGAGGGTTGGTGAGTGTCAATAGGACATCATCTGCAAATAACGAAATCTTGTAGTCATGTTGGTCAATTGGGATGCCCTTGATGTTCTTGTTCTTCCTTATGTTAGCTGCCAGGGGTTCAATAAAAAGTGCAAATAAGAGAGGTGATAAGGGACAACCTTGCCTCGTACCATTAGAGAGATGGAATTTGGGAGATAAGGAAGTGTTTGAAGAAACCCTTGCAGATGGGGATTTGTACATAGATGTAATTGTCCTAAGAATATTACCTCTGAGACCAAAAGTTTCAAGGGTTCTGAATAGGAATGACCAGTTTACTCTATCGAATGCCTTTTCGGCATCTAAAGCCAAAAGGGCAGCCGGTTGTTTTGGAGTGTTCGATGTTAGATATTAAATTTAGGACACGTCTTGTAGCATCCGTGGTAGTACGAGTAGGTATGAAGCCTGCTTGGTCGGG
Organism: Allobates femoralis; assembly: GCA_033576535.1. Taxonomy (NCBI): domain Eukaryota; kingdom Metazoa; phylum Chordata; class Amphibia; order Anura; family Aromobatidae; genus Allobates; species Allobates femoralis. The sequence continues at coordinate 23,222 of JARQOC010002512.1, read as the reverse complement.
ATGTATCAAGTTTTTAATAATTTTACTTAATCTGTTAGCTGCAAGTTTGGCGATGATCTTTGTATCCGTATTCAGAAGCGAAATTGGCCTGTAATTTTTTACATCAGAGGGGTCTCCCTTATCCTTATAGATGACAGAAATGGTGGCCTCTAACATGTCATCTGGAAGGACGCCATGAGAGGCAACATGATTCGCCAATTTAACAAGATAAGGAGCCAAAATGTTGTTAAATTCTTTGTACAGTTCGTTTTGAAACCCGTCAGGGCCCGGGGCTTTCCCCAATTTAGATTTATTAATGACCTCTGATACCTCGAGAGAGAATATGGGGAGTTTAGTATGGTCAATTCAGCGGGTGTTAATGAGGGGAGATCCAAGTTGTGTAGATATTGGAGAATTTCATCCTCATTAGGAGAATAGTTAGACGGGGAGTCTTTCAAATTGTATAATGACGAGTAAAAGGAAGCAAATTCCAAGGCAATATCAGCTGGATGATGGAGGAATTTGTCCTGTTGGGTTTTAATAACTTTTATTCTTGTTGAGGTCCTCTGGAATTTAATTTTTTGGGCTAACAATTTAGAAGATCTGTCATCTGAATGGTAATGCGTTAATTTAAGTTTCTGGTTGATTTTGTCGTATTCAGAGGTGAGGATTGATTTCAAGTCGAGGCGGAGCTTGAAGATGTCATCTAATGTTTGAGGGTTTTTAGAAGGTTGGTGCAATAATTCTAGATCTTGAATTTTAGATATGGTGTCCTTGAGTTTTTGCCTATTATTTTTTTGAAGCTGGGCATTTAATTGGATTAGCTTACCTCGTATGACAGTTTTAAAAGCAGACCACAGGATTTCTGTTGGGGTGTCAGGTAAATCGTTTTCCCTGAAATAGTTAAGTATCGAGTCTTCGATTTCCTTCTTGTAAAGAGGGTGAGAGTATAAGAAACTATTGTTTCTCCACTGTTTATGTGAGATTACTCTCGGGCCAAAATTGAAATCAAAGGTAATGGGGGCATGATCCGACCAGGTCCTGGTCCCTATCTCCACTTTGGAAAACTTGGGGAGGGAAAAAATAGATGCCAGAACCAGGTCAATTCTGGAGTATGTTTTATGTGGTTTAGAAAAATAGGTGTATTCTATGGAAGAAGAATTGAGGCAACGGAAGACATCATAGAGATCGTTTCTGTGAAGCCAGGGATCTAGTGACTCGTTGTTTTTATTTCTTTGCTTGTTAGAGGAGTCAGTTACACTGTTTGGGACTGTATTAAAGTCGCCAAAGAGGATGAGATCACCCTGGACTTTGTCTGCAATGAGTCTCATGAGTTTGGTTAAAAACGTTTTTTGAGCTCTGTTTGGGACATAAAGACAGATGAGAGTGAATAAGTGGTTGTTTAATTTACAGATGAGAAGTAAATACCGACCCTCTGGATCTTCCAATCTATCAATATGCTCGAAGGTGACATTGTTATTGATCATGATAGCCACCCCAGCTTTTTTCTTCCGGTTATTAGCGAAAAATATAGTTTGAAAATTTTTGTTGGTGAGTCTTGGAGGTTGGAGGGAGGAGAATTTAGTCTCTTGGAGGCCTATCACATCGGCTTTGGAATCTCTTATCGTTTTCCATAGGAAAAATCGCCTTTGGGGGGAGTTTAACCCATTGCAGTTTTGGGAAAGAAAACGAAGAGACATGGTGAATTACAAAGCGATGTTATAGGGATAGGGATGCTTAGTAGTAGCAAGAGATGTCTAATTTGTCCAGAAATAATGAGGAACACCAGTAATGGAAAGTAGATAAGTGGTAGGGGATTAAGAGGTTTAAAGTGTCACTCAGTACTCAGAAGAGGGGATCTAACGATCACGATCTATTTCCTCTTTAAGGGGTTAGTGTTTTTGGCCATGCAACTCGGCCAAAGTGGTGGGGATAGGATCAAGTTAAGGAACAGAGAAACCTATGTTTTTAAGAATTTCCAGACCTCTGTGTACCTCGGAAATTATGGTAACCCTTCCTTGATGAGAAGAAGGAAATCCTAGTGGGGTTAAAGCTCCATTTGTAAAGAGTTGAGTTGTCTTGTAGGATTTTAGTGATGGGGGAGAGTTCTCTCCTCTGGAGCATAGTTTGCTTGGAGATATCGGCAAAGATTCTAATGTTATGGTATGGTGTAGGAAAGATCTTCCTCTTCTTCATGTGTTCTACAATTTGGTCTTTAGTATGTAAATAGTGGAACCTAACCAGGACATCCCTGGGGTCTCAATGGGGAGTGAGGCTGGTTTTCTGAGGCGATATGTTGAGGCTAGAGTAAGGTCAAGATCAGTTAGCGTCGGTATTGTTAGTTTTAATAATTTAATGATAAATTGTGCAAGTTGAGCAGGAGGTATTGATTCCTCAATGCCGCGGAATTTTAAATTTTGGCGTCTATCTTTGTTATCTAATTCGGCAAGTTTAGCCTGCATGATTCTGCAACTGTCCTCCAAAGTTGTATGGGCCTTAGTCAGGGAATTAAATTTGGTAGACAATGCAGTAAGATCTGTTTTATTTTTGTCTGCTTTCTGTGCAACTTTGTCAACCGTAATTTGCATCAAATCAAATTTTGAGTCCAAACTTTGTTCAAATAGTTGGTTTTTTTTATCAAGAGCATAGAATACATCTTTGAAAAAATCCTTATCGATTGGGCCAGTCCAATCTATCCCTGCAAATGTGTCTGAAGTTTGAGGAGTAGGAGATTCCTTCCTCGGCTTCTGTTTGAGAGGGCTGGTGTTTGGTGTATCGTCGAGATCGGAGGAATCAGGGGAACGTCTAGAAAGAGGGGTAGCGGATGTTGTTTTAGAGGGTATATTCTTCCTCTTCTGAGAAGGATTGGTAGGTTTAATAAAAGTACCTTCCTCCATAGGTACATGTGAAGGAGAGTCTTGGTCGCTGTAGGAATGTCTGGGGGATCTAGACCGGTTTTTGGAATTAGCATGTGCGGTCTTAATATCCGCTCTAGGTGGCCTAGGAATTGACATGTTGAGCTGCGCTGAAAGCCTCAGTGGGGCTTTTAGTGTAAGTCAAAATTAGGAGGGAATATAATTGGGGAGATTTATGATTCTTAGTTTATATAAGGGGATAATAGTTGACTAGGGAGCCAGCAAGAATAAAATTAAAATAGTAACTGCCAAGATAGACTAGTTGAATATCAAGAGCTTCACAGCCGGGCTATAAGGAGTCCGTAGAATCAGGTAAGAACAAGGAGAAGTATTTCAAATGGGAAGAAGCAATCTATGGGCAGAAGGGGAGATTATGGGTCCTTGAATAAAGAATCCACTAAAAGGAGGTTGGTATTAGTATGGGAGATCGTTGATCAGCTGATAGTGAATAAAGCCAAGTACTATACTCTTACAATAAATTGTTTGCAAAATGGGTAGTAGAGGCAGATAGGATATACAGGCTAAAAGTAAGTGAGAGCAGAAAGGGGATATGTAGAATAGAAAGAGAAGTAGTAGAGGAGAAGAATAAGGATTCAGAGACAAGAGTATTGGGAGGAAAATCGTTAATGAGAGTAAAGTGAGGGTGAAAGAGAAAACCAGAAATACAGAGAAATAATTGGTAGGTTTTACCTATGTTGCTCGAGGATAATAACCGAGGTGAACCAACAATAAATCGTTAAAGAAAAGCAGCAGTATTCCAGTAATCCAGAGAAAGGTAGCAGTTTTCCGTCCACTCGCGATGATAGCAGGGAATTGTAGAAGAAATAAGGTGATTAATATGGTATCCACAAAGATGAGAGTGTAGGTGAGGTGACTCGTTGATGTTGCAGGAGCAGTAGTCCAGTCGCGTGTTCAGAGGTACAGATGTGGATCTGTCGACTCGCTGATGTTACAGCAGGAAGCAGGCGAGTCGGGTGATCAAGATGCCGGAACAGTTCAGTTGACTCGTTGGTATTGGAGCAGGCAGCAAGCTAGTCGGGTGTACAGAAATATAAGTGCAGTTCAGTTGACTCGCTGGTATTGCAGCAGAAGACAGGCGAGTCGCGTGGCCAAAGGCGGCAGTACTGTTCAGTTGACTCGCCGGTATTGGAGCAGAGAGCAGGCGAGTCGCTTGTAGAGAGAAATCAGAACAGTTCAGTTGACTCGCTGGGGCTTCTGCAGACAGCTAGCGAGTTGCGTGGTATTGTAGTTGTTAGATTATCCAACAAGTTGAGAGGAATGTAGTAGCAGCGAGTCGCCAGGTGAGGCCGTTGTGGAGGTGTATGAGAGAAGTCGTCCAGCGGGAGGATGGCTGTGGCGAGTCGCGCTGCAAGTGGAGTCCCGGTGAATCAACAAGAAAAGCCGTGACAACAAGAGGGAGGGTGCCGACCCGCCAGGGAGACAATCCGTTCCAGGGAAGCCAGTAAATGCAGTTGAAGATCCAGGATCCAGGGGCACAATCGCAGCTTCGCAGTCAAAGATCCCTACCGGGCAACCGCTCGACCAGACAGTCTCCAGGAGCAGTTCCGCAGAAGGGAGAAAAAAAAATTTTTGGAAGAAAAAACTGTCCCCTCTATCGCCAGCGGTAGCTATGACCGCCTCAGGTTAAGAACAATGATTGCAAAAATGGCGAGAGAAAAAAGGAGAGGGAGCACAGAGCGCCTTCCGGCACTAAAAGGTAGCGCAGCAACAGCAAGCCATGTAGTATAGCCGCAAAAAAGGCGGAAAAAAAAAGGAGTGGAAGTAAACAGCGCCCTCTGGTGGCGAGGGATGGAATAGCAACAACAAGTTATGCAATGTAGCCGCAAAAAGGCGGGAAAAAGGAGAGAGAGAGCAAACAGCGCCCTCTGGCGCCAAAGGATGGTATAGCAACAACAAGTTATATAATGTGGCCGCAAAAAAGGCGGGAAAACTTGGCGGGAGATAGTTGCTGAGTCATCCAGAGAGCCAAACAATTTTTAAGGCAATAGAGAGCCGCAGTAAATACCGGAAAGGATCTCACCTGTAAAATATAAGTCTGGAAGACAGTATTTGAAGAGAATTATTGCCTTTTCTTGATAGATAAGCATGGAGACCCAAAATCAGAGTTTGTGGAAGTGAAGAGAAAATCACAGGAAGAATAACAACGGTCCTTGGGTGATAATTTCAAGGAAAATCTTCCATGTAGTGTAGATGAACCGGGCTCAAAGCTTGATGCAAACGGCAGCAGCGAGAGAGAGTCTTGTTAGCTGAGGAGAGACCCGGGACCGCCGTTCCACCGCGAATGGCGGGAAAAGCGGGGGAGTCCCGGGAGCAGGCGGGAAAAGACTTAATGTGGGTTTTAAGGTCCAATAATTTCTCCAGGGCGAAGTAGATCCCTGGGAAGTAGATGTATAGGTCCAGAGAAGGTCCCAAAGGAGAAAAATTGCAGGTGAATGAAGAAGGAGAAGTGGTCTCAGAGGAACTCCTGTGTTGGAGATCGAGGCGGTGCAGAAATCCGGAAAAAAAAAGGATATTCAGTTGGTCCAGAATGTTCCTGATGATGGTACCGAATGATCTTTGTAGATGTAGATGGATTTCTTCTGTCAAGAAGGAATCCTGTTGGTTTTTCAGGCCGAGGTGCGGGAGCTCGAGCTAAACACGTCTGCTCAGGCTGAGATCCATAGCCACGCCCCTGAATTTTTCTCCAAAACTACTGGAGCTGTGATGCTGTTCTTTGGGATTCCTGCTTAGGTTCATGAAGAGAGCAGAATGGGACAAAAAATTTGAATGTATCTTCTTTCTAGCCAGAGATATAGTCAAACGTATGCTAAAATGTCTATTTTCACTGTTTAGACGCGAAAACACACTTTCATGTCAAAGCAATGAATTTTTCTCCAAAACTACCAGGAGCTGTGATGCTGTTCTTTGGGATTCCTGCTTAGGTTCATAAGAGAGCAGAATGGGACAAAAAATTTGAATGTATCTTCTTTCTAGCCAGAGATATAGTCAAACGTATGCTAAAATGTCTATTTTCACTGTTTAGACGCGAAAACACACTTTCATGTCAAAGCAATGAATTTTTCTCCAAAACTACTAGAGCTGTGATGCTGTTCTTTGGGATTCCTGCTTAGGTTCATGAAGAGAGCAGAATGGGACAAAAAATTTGAATGTATCTTCTTTCTAGCCAGAGATATAGTCAAACGTATGCTAAAATGTCTATTTTTACTGTTTAGACGCGAAAACACACTTTCATGTCAAAGCAATGAATTTTTTCTCCAAAACTACTGGAGCTGTGATGCTGTTCTTTGGGATTCCTGCTTAGGTTCATGAAGAGAGCAGAATGGGACAAAAAATTTGAATGTATCTTCTTTCTAGCCAGAGATATAGTCAAACGTATGCTAAAATGTCTATTTTCACTGTTTAGAACGCGAAAACACACTTTCATGTCAAAGCAATGAATTTTTCTCTCCAAAACTACTGGAGCTGTGATGCTGTTCTTTGGGATTCCTGCTTAGGTTCATAAAGAGAGCAGAATGGGACACAAAATTTGAATGTATCTTCTTTCTAGCCAGAGATATAGTCAAACGTATGCTAAATGTCTATTTCACTGTTTAGACGCGAAAACACACTTTCATGTCAAAGCAATGAATTTTTTCTCCAAAACTACCTAGAGCTGTGATGCTGTTCTTTGGGATTCCTGCTTAGGTTCATAAAGAGAGCAGAATGGGACAAAAAATTTGAATGTATCTTCTTTCTAGCCAGAGATATAGTCAAAGTATGCTAAAATGTCTATTTTCACTGTTTAGACGCGAAAACACACTTTCATGTCAAAGCAATGAATTTTTCTCCAAAACTACTGGAGCTGTGATGCTGTTCTTTGGGATTCCTGCTTAGGTTCATAAGAGAGCAGAATGGGACAAAAAATTTGAATGTATCTTCTTTCTAGCCAGAGATATAGTCAAACGTATGCTAAAATGTCTATTTTCACTGTTTAGACGCGAAAACACACTTTCATGTCAAAGCAATGAATTTTTTCTCCAAAACTACTGGAGCTGTGATGCTGTTCTTTGGGATTCCTGCTTAGGTTCATAAAGAGAGCAGAATGGGACAAAAAATTTGAATGTATCTTCTTTCTAGCCAGAGATATAGTCAAACGTATGCTAAAATGTCTATTTTCACTGTTTAGACGCGAAAACACACTTTCATGTCAAAGCAATGAATTTTTCTCCAAAACTACTGGAGCTGTGATGCTGTTCTTTGGGATTCCTGCTTAGGTTCATAAGAGAGCAGAATGGGACAAAAAATTTGAATGTATCTTCTTTCTAGCCAGAGATATAGTCAAACGTATGCTAAAATGTCTATTTTCACTGTTTAGACGCGAAAACACACTTTCATGTCAAAGCAATGAATTTTTTCTCCAAAACTACTGAGCTGTGATGCTGTTCTTTGGGATTCCTGCTTAGGTTCATAAAGAGAGCAGAATGGGACAAAAAATTTGAATGTATCTTCTTTCTAGCCAGAGATATAGTCAAACGTATGCTAAAATGTCTATTTTCACTGTTTAGACGCGAAAACACACTTTCATGTCAAAGCAATGAATTTTTCTCCAAAACTACTGGAGCTGTGATGCTGTTCTTTGGGATTCCTGCTTAGGTTCATGAAGAGAGCAGAATGGGACAAAAAATTTGAATGTATCTTCTTTCTAGCCAGAGATATAGTCAAACGTATGCTAAAATGTCTATTTTCACTGTTTAGACGCGAAAACACACTTTCATGTCAAAGCAATGAATTTTTCTCCAAAACTACTGGAGCTGTGATGCTGTTCTTTGGGATTCCTGCTTAGGTTCATAAAGAGAGCAGAATGGGACAAAAAATTTGAATGTATCTTCTCTAGCAAGATATAGTCAAACGTATGCTAAATGTTATTTTCACTGTTTGAGCGAAAAAACAACTTTATGTCAAAGCAATGAATTTTTTCCAAAACTACTGGAGTGTGATGCTGTTCTTTGGATTCTGCTTGGTTTAAAGAGAGCAGAATGGGACAAAAATTGAATGTATTTCTTCAGCCAGAGATTAGTCAAGTAGCTAAATGTCTATTTTATGTTTGACGCGAAAAACACTTTCATGTCAAGCAATGATTTTTCTCAAATACGACGTGATGCTTCTTTGGGATTCTGCTTAGGTTCATAGAGAGCAGAATGGGACAAAATTTGAATGTATCTTTTTCTAGCCAGGATATATCAAACTATGCTAAAATGTCTATTTTCACTGTTTAGACGCGAAAACACACTTTCATGTCAAAGCAATGAATTTTTCTCCAAAACTAGGAGCTGTGATGCTGTTCTTTGGGATTCCTGCTTAGGTTCATAAGAGAGCAGAAGGACAAAATTAATGTATTTCTTTCAGCCAGAATTAGTCAAACGTATGCTAAATGTCTATTTCACTGTTTAGACGCAAAACACACTTCATGTCAAAGAATGAATTTTTCTCCAAAACTACGAGCTGTGATGCTGTTCTTTGGGATTCCTGCTTAGGTTCATAAAGAGAGCAGAATGGGACAAAAATTTGAATGTATCTTCTTTCTAGCGAGATAAGTCAAACGTATGCTAAATGTCTATTTTCACTGTTTAGAGCGAAAACACACTTTATGTCAAAGCAATGAATTTTTCTCCAAAACTACTGGAGCTGTGATGCTGTTCTTGGATTCTGCTTAGGTTCATAAAGAGAGCAGAATGGGACAAAAATTTGAATGTATCTTCTTTCTAGCCAGAGATATAGTCAAACGTATGCTAAAATGTCTATTTTCACTGTTTAGACGCGAAAACACACTTTCATGTCAAAGCAATGAATTTTTCTCCAAAACTACTGAGCTGTGATGCTGTTCTTTGGGATTCCTGCTTAGGTTCATAAAGAGAGCAGAATGGGACAAAAATTTGAATGTATCTTCTTTCTAGCCAGAGATATAGTCAAAGTATGCTTAAAATGTCTATTTTCATGTTTAGACGCGAAAAAACACTTTCATAGTCAAAGCAATGATTTTTCTCCAAAAACTATCAGCTGTGATGCTGTTCTTTGGATTCCTGTCTTGGTATCATGAGGGCAGAATGGGACAAAAAATTTGAATGAATCTTCTTTCTAGCCAGATGGATATGTCAAACGATGCTAAATGTCTATTTTCACTGTTTAGACGCGAAAACACACTTTCATGTCAAAGCAATGAATTTTTCTCCAAAACTACTGGAGCTGTGATGCTTTTCTTTGGGATTCCTGCTTAGGTTCATGAAGAGAGCAGAATGGGACAAAAAATTTGAATGTATCTTCTTTCTAGCCAGAGATATAGTCAAACGTATGCTAAAATGTCTATTTTCACTGTTTAGAAGCGAAAACACACTTTCATGTCAAAGCAATGAATTTTTCTCCAAAACTACTGGAGCTGTGATGCTGTTCTTTGGGATTCCTGCTTAGGTTCATAAAGAGAGCAGAATGGGACAAAAAATTTGAATGTATCTTCTTTCTAGCCAGAGATATAGTCAAACGTATGCTTAAATGTCTATTTTCACTGTTTAGACGCGAAAACACACTTTCATGTCAAAGCAATGAATATTTCTCCTAAACTACTGGAGCTGTGATGCTGTTCTTTGGGATTCCTGCTTAGGTTCATAAAGAGAGCAGGATGGGACAAAAAATTTGAATGTATCTTCTTTCTAGCCAGAGATATAGTCAAACGTATGCTAAAATGTCTATTTTCACTGTTTAGACGCGAAAACACACTTTCATGTCAAAGCAATGAATTTTTCTCCAAAACTACTGGAGCTGTGATGCTGTTCTTTGGGATTCCTGCTTAGGTTCATAAAGAGAGCAGAATGGGACAAAAAATTTGAATGTATCTTCTTTCTAGCCAGAGATATAGTCAAACGTATGCTAAAATGTCTATTTTCACTGTTTAGACGCGAAAACACACTTTCATGTCAAAGCAATGAATTTTTCTCCAAAACTACCAGAGCTGTGATGCTGTTCTTTGGGATTCCTGCTTAGGTTCATGAAGAGAGCAGAATGGGACAAAAATTTGAATGTATCTTCTTTCTAGCCAGAGATATAGTCAAACGTATGCTAAAATGTCTATTTTCACTGTTTAGACGCGAAAACACACTTTCATGTCAAAGCAATGAATTTTTCTCCAAAACTACCAGAGCTGTGATGCTGTTCTTTGGGATTCCTGCTTAGGTTCATGAAGAGAGCAGAATGGGACAAAAAATTTGAATGTATCTTCTTTCTAGCCAGAGATATAGTCAAACGTATGCTAAAATCTTTCAAAGTACATTTTCTAAGTACAATACTTAGAAATAGACTAGAAATGGACTGGAAAAGACTGGCAGGTAAAGAAATATAAATCCCCCACAATGTTTCCCTTCTAATCTCTACCACCCTTACTACTTCACTTCATATTAACTCCTTCAATCCCTTCCACAAGTAAGGAACTAGTCATCAGTCCACCCTCCCTCCCCAGCCATCTGACCTCCTCTTGACTACTATTTCTCCCCATACTGGCTGCACCACCTTGTCCTCGGCTCCACCATCCTGTCCAGGACTGCTAGATCTCATCCCCATCCACATCTCCCCTGAACTATAGCTCATACCTTGGTGGCATCCCACCCCGGACTGACCCCTGCTGCCACACTCACTCCCTGTTCTCCGTATGCAATGTTCCCGCTACTCCTCACTCTCACTCCCATCCTTCTCCACTTCCTACTACCCCCACTTATCCCCCCCCCAGCAACAAAATACTGCTCTCACCCTCCATCCTGCCGAACCACCTCACCCACTTTACCGACCTTTTCATTCACTTTCAATCCTCAATCACCAAACAAGCACGCCCGCCTCGCAAGCTCTCATGCTCCCACCTGCTAACCCTCGGCCTACTCCTCCTCCTTGCCGTTGACATCTCCCCCAATCCTGGCCCCCCCCGCAACATCCCCACAACAACCTTCATCCCTCGACCCACCACCAACCCTCGCAACCTCATGACCACTAGCTCTCGCAACCCCACCAACATCAGACCCATTCCCCCAACCCATGCCCCACCTACCGCTCTACCCGGCGCACTCTGGAATGCCCGCTCAGTGTGCAACAAACTCCCCGACATCCATGATCTCTTTATCTCCAGGAAACTGTCATTCCTTGGCCTCACCGAGACCTGGCTCACCCCCTCCGACACGGCCTCCCCTGCCGCACTATCCTACGGCGGCCTCAGCCTGTCCCACACCCCCCGTCCCTCTGGCAAGCACGGCGGTGGAGTCGGCATACTGCTGTCCAACTCCTGCACCTTCAGCCCCATCCCCCAGCCCCCATCCGTCACTGTCCCCTCCTTCGAAGCCCACTCAGTCCGAATCTTCTCCCCCTGCAACCTCCAAATAGCCATCATCTACCGCCCCCCCGGACCCACCGCCTCCTTCCTTGACCACTTCACCACCTGGCTACTTCACTTCCTCTCCACTGACATCCCCTCCATCATCATGGGCGACTTCAATATCCCCATTGACACTCCCCGCCCAGCCGCCTCCAACCTTCTTTCCTTGACCACTTCCCTAGGGCTCTCCCAATGGTCCTCCTCTCCCACCCACGAACAAGGCCACACGCTTGACCTCATCTTTACCCGCCTTTGCTCCCTCTCTAACCTCACAACCTCAGTACTCACACTGTCCGACCACCATCTCTTGACCTTCTCCGCCCTCTCCTCCCCTGCCACACTACCCCCTCTCCGCAAACTTGATCACCCTCGCCGAAACCTAAAAGATCTTGATCTTCCTTTATTCTCTGAATCACTCCTCCCTCTCACCGACCTACTCTGCGCTGACGACATTGACATTGCCACCACCCTATACAACACCACCATAATGAACGCTCTCGACCTAGCCGCCCCCCTCACTCTCCATGCTCCACGCATTAACAGGCAACCCTGGCACACCACCCTCACTAAAAACCTGAGACGGGCGTCCAGAGTCGCCGAGAGGAGATGGAAAAAGTCTCACACCCCCGAGCACTTTGCTCTGTTCAAGCAATCCATCACTGACTTCAAGACGGCACTCGCTACAGCCAAGCAAGTGTTCTTCTCATCCCTTATAACCTCTCTGTCCCGCAACCCCAAACAGCTCTTCAAAACTTTCAACTCCTTACTTCGCCCACCTGCTCCTCCCCCTTCTCCCCTCATCTCTGCTGAAGACTTTGCGACCTTCTTCAAGGAGAAGATCGACAAGATCAGAAGCAGCTTCAGTCCACTATCCCCACAACTCCCCTTCCCACCTACACTGCCCTCCTCCTCCATCAGCCACTTCCCCCCCATAACTGAAGACCAACTCTCCTCCCTCCTGTCAAAATCACACCTCACCACCAGCGCCCACGACCCACTCCCATCCCACCTCATTCCCAACCACACCTCCATTTTCATCCCAGCCCTCACCCACCTCTTTAACCTTTCACTTCGCACTGGTACCTTCCCCTCGGCCTTCAAACACGCCCTAATCACGCCCATCCTAAAAAAACCCTCACTTGACCCTACCTCTGTCTCTAACTATCGCCCCATATCTCTTCTCCCATTCGCCTCTAAGCTACTTGAACAACACGTCCACTCCGAACTGTCCTCTCACCTCTCCTCGTGCTCCCACTTCGACCGCCTACAGTCCGGCTTTCGACCCCTCCATTCCACCGAAACAGCCCTGACCAAAGTCACCAACGACCTACTGACCGCCAAGAACAAACACCACTACTCCATCCTGCTACTCCTTGACCTGTCTGCCGCCTTCGACACGGTTGACCACTCCCTTCTTCTCCGGATCCTGGAATCCCTTGGCATCACCCACCTTGCCCTCTCCTGGATCTCCTCATACCTAGCGGACCGGACCTTCAGCGTCTCCCACTCCCACACCTCCTCCTCACCCTACCCTCTTTCTGTCGGAGTCCCCCAAGGTTCCGTCCTGGGACCCCTACTTTTCTCCATTTACACTCTCGGCCTAGGGCAACTCATCGAGTCCCATGGCCTCCAGTACCACCTCTACGCCGATGACACCCAAATCTACCTGTCCGGCCCTGACATCACCTCCCTACTCTCGAAAATCCCTCAATGCCTTTCCGCCATCTCATCCTTCTTCTCTGCTCGCTTCCTTAAACTCAACATGGACAAAACTGAATTCATAGTCTTCCCCCCAAGAAATTCCACCCCACCTCCCAACCTATCCATCTGCATCAACGACTGCGCCCTCTCCCCAGTCCCCCAAGCCAAGTGCCTCGGGGTAATCCTTGACTCCTCCCTATCCTTCAAACCCCACATCGAGGCCCTCACCACATCCCTCCGGCTCCAGCTCAAGAACATCTCACGGATCCGCTCCTTCCTCACCCACGACACTGCTAAAACACTCATCCATGCTCTTATCATCTCCCGCCTTGACTACTGCAACCTCCTTCTCAATGGCCTCCCGGCTAACTCCCTCACACCTCTCCAGTCTATCCTCAACTCCGCTGCCCGACTCATCTATATGTCCTCCCGCTACTCCCCTGTCTCCCCCCTCTGCCAAGCCCTTCACTGGCTCCCCGTCTCCAAGAGATCCCAATTCAAAACACTAACCATGACCTACAAAGCCATACACAACCTGGCCCCACCATACATCTCCGACCTGGTCTCCCGATACCTACCCTCACGCAACCTCCGCTCCTCCCAAGAACTCCTCCTCTGCTCCCCCCTCATCACCTCTTCACACAACCGAGTCCAGGACTTCTCCCGGGCATCTGCCTTACTCTGGAACTCCCTACCCGAACACGTCAGACACTCTCCTACCCTGAGTAACTTCAAGTGTCACCTGAAGACTCACCTGTTCCGTCAAGCCTACAACCGGCCATGAGACCCAGGCGAACGCCCCATACATGACATTCCCCCATCCTACTGTATCCTTACCCACCCCTCATAGACTGTGAGCCCTCGTGGACAGGGTCCCTGCCCCTCCTGTACCTGTACGTCCTGATCGCCTAGATTTAGTGTACTTGTTCTTGTCTCCCTCATCCTCATGTAAAGCGCCATGGAACCCAATGGCGCTATATAAATAAATAATAATAATAATAATAATAATAATAATAAAATGTCTATTTTTACTGTTTAGACGCGAAAACACACTTTCATGTCAAAGCAATGAATTTTTCTCCAAAACTACTGGAGCTGTGATGCTGTTCTTTGGGATTCCTGCTTAGGTTCATGAAGAGAGCAGAATGGGACAAAAAATTTGAATGTATCTTCTTTCTAGCCAGAGATATAGTCAAACGTATGCTAAAATGTCTATTTTCACTGTTTAGACGCGAAAACACACTTTCATGTCAAAGCAATGAATTTTTCTCCAAAACTACTGGAGCTGTGATGCTGTTCTTTGGGATTCCTGCTTAGGTTCATAAAGAGAGCAGAATGGGACACAAAATTTGAATGTATCTTCTTTCTAGCCAGAGATATAGTCAAACGTATGCTTAAATGTCTATATTCACTGTTTAGACGCGAAAACACACTTTCATGTCAAAGCAATGAATTTTTCTCCAAAACTACCAGAGCTGTGATGCTGTTCTTTGGGATTCCTGCTTAGGTTCATAAAGAGAGCAGAATGGGACAAAAAATTTGAATGTATCTTCTTTCTAGCCAGAGATATAGTCAAATGTATGCTAAAATGTCTATTTTCACTGTTTAGACGCGAAAACACACTTTCATGTCAAAGCAATAATTTTTCTCCAAAACTACTGGAGCTGTGATGCTGTTCTTTGGGATTCCTGCTTAGGTTCATAAAGAGAGCAGAATGGGACAAAAAATTTGAATGTATCTTCTTTCTAGCCAGAGATATAGTCAAACGTATGCTAAAATGTCTATTTTCACTGTTTAGACGCGAAAACACACTTTCATGTCAAAGCAATGAATTTTTCTCCAAAACTACTGGAGCTGTGATGCTGTTCTTTGGGATTCCTGCTTAGGTTCATAAAGAGAGCAGAATGGGACAAAAAATTTGAATGTATCTTCTTTCTAGCCAGAGATATAGTCAAACGTATGCTAAAATGTCTATTTTCACTGTTTAGACGCGAAAACACACTTTCATGTCAAAGCAATGAATTTTTCTCCAAAACTACTGGAGCTGTGATGCTGTTCTTTGGGATTCCTGCTTAGGTTCATAAAGAGAGCAGAATGGGACAAAAAATTTGAATGTATCTTCTTTCTAGCCAGAGATATAGTCAAACGTATGCTAAAATGTCTATTTTCACTGTTTACACGCGAAAACACACTTTCATGTCAAAGAAATGAATTTTTCTCCAAAACTACCAGAGCTGTGATGCTGTTCTTTGGGATTCCTGCCTAGGTTCATGAAGAGAGCAGAATGGGACAAAAAATTTGAATGTATCTTCTTTCTAGCCAGAGATATAGTCAAACGTATGCTAAAATGTCTATTTTCACTGTTTAGACGCGAAAACACACTTTCATGTCAAAGCAATGAATTTTTCTCCAAAACTACTGGAGCTGTGATGCTGTTCTTTGTGATTCCTGCTTAGGTTCATGAAGAGAGCAGAATGGGACAAAAAATTTGAATGTATCTTCTTTCTAGCCAGAGATATAGTCAAACGTATGCTAAAATGTCTATTTTCACTGTTTAGAAGTGAAAACACACTTTCATGTCAAAGCAATGAATTTTTCTCCAAAACTACTGGAGCTGTGATGCTGTTCTTTGGGATTCCTGCTTAGGTTCATAAAGAGAGCAGAATGGGACAAAAAATTTGAATGTATCTTCTTTCTAGCCAGAGATATAGTCAAACGTATGCTAAAATGTCTATTTTCACTGTTTAGACGCGAAAACACACTTTCATGTCAAAGAAATGAATTTTTCTCCAAAACTACCAGAGCTGTGATGCTGTTCTTTGGGATTCCTGCTTAGGTTCATGAAGAGAGCAGAATGGGACAAAAAATTTGAATGTATCTTCTTTCTAGCCAGAGATATAGTCAAACGTATGCTAAAATGTCTATTTTCACTGTTTAGACGCGAAAACACACTTTCATGTCAAAGCAATGAATTTTTCTCCAAAACTACTGGAGCTGTGATGCTGTTCTTTGGGATTCCTGCTTAGGTTCATGAAGAGAGCAGAATGGGACAAAAAATTTGAATGTATCTTCTTTCTAGCCAGAGATATAGTCAAACGTATGCTAAAATGTCTATTTTCACTGTTTAGAAGCGAAAACACACTTTCATGTCAAAGCAATGAATTTTTCTCCAAAACTACCAGAGCTGTGATGCTGTTCTTTGGGATTCCTGCTTAGGTTCATGAAGAGAGCAGAATGGGACAAAAAATTTGAATGTATCTTCTTTCTAGCCAGAGATATAGTTAAACGTATGCTAAAATGTCTATTTTCACTGTTTAGACGCGAAAACACACTTTCATGTCAAAGCAATGAATTTTTCTCCAAAACTACTGGAGCTGTGATGCTGTTCTTTGGGATTCCTGCTTAGGTTCATAAAGAGAGCAGAATGGGACAAAAAATTTGAATGTTTCTTCTTTCTAGCCAGAGATATAGTCAAACGTATGCTAAAATGTCTATTTCACTGTTTAGAAGCGAAAACACACTTTCATGTCAAAGCAATGAATTGTTCTCCATATCAAATTATTTTTATTGAATATAAATATATAAAAGAGGGGGGGAAAGGGATGGGAAATGGGAGAGTACATAAACAAAAAGGGAAAAGGGGGAGGGGGATAGGGGAAGGGGGGGGAACAAACAGTATGTAAGCAGAAAAGGTATATTATAATCGTGTAACACTTGTATCAAATAACACATCAAACAAAGTCTGTTTTAACAATCAGTTATAAAAGTAGGGTCAAAATCAATGGACAGACTATATACATTACAATGAATATTAGGTGACGTCCTAGATAAGAGCAAAAAAGCAAAAGTAGTAAAAAAAAAACATATCAGAGCAAGAAAGAAGAAGAAGGCCTTAAGGATATCGTTAAGAAGATCAAAAGAAATTCCATGTGGAGTAAAGGAATATAATGAATAGTAAGGTTGAATTTGAGCTGGAAGAAAACTAAGACAATAGGGATGGACAGTAGATGTTAAGCCAAGGTTCCCACTGGAGCAGAAATTTTTGCCAAGTATTGGCTCTCGTGGCGAAGGTGTATTCATGAATACAGTGGACTGTGACCCTATCTATCAAGTTTGTGATAGAAGGAGGACCACGTTGCTTCCATCTAGCGGCCAGCAGGGTCTTGGCAGTAAGAATAATGTGGGAGATAAGGAGTCTGAAGTGTGGATGGAGGTCTTCTGTTCCAATTAGTAGGAGGGCTAATTGGGGGGTAAGAGTGAGTTGGATTTTTGTGACTTTTCTAATCAGTGAAGTGACTTCCTTCCAAAATTGTCGTACTTCTGGACATGACCAAAAGATGTGGGATAAGGTGCCTTTTTCACCACATGCTCTCCAGCAGAGTGGGGATTGATCCGGGTAACTTCGGTTGACCAGCACAGGAGTATAGTACCATCTTGAGACAAGTTTGTAGTGGCTCTCACACATGGTGGCGCACCTAGAACTGGAATAGGCGGATTTGAGAGTCTTGGGAAAATTTTCCAGATCGATTTTTATGTTTAATTCACCTTCCCAAGCTGTGAGAAAGGATAAGCGAGGAAGGTCAAGATCTTCATTAAAAATTCGGTAGAGTTTGTTTGTAGTCCACAGCGAATCCTTTTGAGACAATCTAATAAGTTCGGTGATGATGGAAGGGAACTTAAAGTCGGGATAACAAGAGTGGAAAAAGTTGTCCAAAAGTCTCCACTGCGTCCTGTCGTCCCTCGTGAGTGGAAACTCAGTTGACATGGTTTCGAATGTTTTTAGGTGGCCGTCATGAAGAAGGTCCTGGATATAGACATTGTCTCTCAGTTTCCAGTGAGCTAGGTCCAACGTGGGTATTAGAGTCTCTAGCGTGTCCAAGGGAATATTTTTAAGCAGAATGTTTGTGGAGTGTTTAGCTGCTTTGACAGATAGTGATCTCCAGGCCTGTAGGGTGACTTTAAGAATCGGCTGGGAGGGAATTTTCATGCGAGGATTAATCAAAAAGGCGAGAAGAAGAGATTTCAAGGATCTGTGTGTGTAGGAACATTCGATGGAGGTCCAGGGGGCATCCGAAAAGTCGAGAAGCCAGTTACGGGATAGTTTGACTAAGGAGGCGTGGTAATAGTTGAAAAGATTGGGTATTCCCAAACCGGCAGATAGTTTGTGGCGCTGCAGAGATGATGATGCTACCCTCGAGCTCTTCCCTTGCCAGATGAACCTACGAAGTTGGGCTTAAAGTTTAGAAAACCAGAATCTCGGAATAAATAGGGGGATTGAACGGATCACATAGAGAAATCTCGGGAAAAGGAGCATCTTGAAAGATTCGATCCTGCTTAGCCAAGAGAGATCGATCTTGGAGAGACGTTGGTATTCCACACAGAATGAGTTGTACAGCGAAGAAAAATTGGAATGGACCGTTTCTTTCAGGGGTTTTGTTAATAGTATACCTAAGTATGAGATGTCCTTATCTCTCCAAGAGAAATTAAATTCGTCCTTGAGGTATGACAAAAAGGTATCATCAATATTGAAATCTAGGACCTGAGACTTGGATGTGTTGATTTTATAAAAAGATATGTGAGAATAGGCGTCGAGTTCAATCATCACATGTCTCAGGGACTTCAAAGGGTTGGTTACTGTTAAAAGGATGTCATCTGCAAATAGAGAAATCTTGTATTGATGTTGATTAGTTGAAATCCCCTTAATGTTGTTATTGTCTCTAATGTTCGCTGCTAGAGGTTCAATAAAGAACGCAAACAGTAGAGGGGAAAGAGGACAGCCCTGTCTCGTGCCATTGGAAAGATGAAAAGGGGAAGACAATACAGTGTTGGAAAGTACTCTAGCCGTAGGGGATTTGTACATAGATCCGATGGTCCTAAGGATGTTGCCTTTAATGCCAAATTTTTTGAGAGTGCAAAAGAGGAATTGCCAGTTAACCCTATCAAAAGCCTTCTCGGCGTCTAAGGCCAGGAAGGCAGTTGGTTGTCCAGATGTTTCAGTGGCAGAAATTAAATTCAGGGCACGTCGTGTAGCATCAGTGGTGGTACGAGTTGGAATAAAGCCGGCTTGGTCCGGGTGAATTAGTTTTTTGACATATTTGCTCAATCGGTTAGCGGCTAGTTTAGCAATGAGTTTCGTGTCGGTGTTAAGCAACGAGATAGGGCGGTAGTTTTTCACATCTGATGGGTCTCCTTTGTTTTTGTATAGCACTGTGATAGTGGCTTCTAACATGTCTTCTGGTAGGAATCCATGAGAAGCGACATGGTTGGCCAAGGAGGTGATGTAGGGGGCCAAGATTTGCTTAAATGTTTTATAAAGTTCAGTTTGAAAGCCATCAGGGCCAGGGGCTTTATCAACTTTAGATTTATCGATGACATCCAAAACCTCAGGGAGGGTATAGGGTAGGTTTAAATTGGAGAGCTCATCTGTTGTTAAGGAGGGTAAATCCAATTTTTCTAGGTAGTTGTTTATATCATCCCCATTCGGGGTGTAGGTGGATTGGAGGTTGTATAAAGCAGAATAGAATGAGGCAAATTCCCTTGTGATGTCTTCGGGATGGTGGTGAGAGTTATTATGATGATCCTTGATCACCTTTATTCTGGCCTTGGTTTTCTGAAACTTGATTTTTTGGGCTAGTAGTTTAGAGGGTTTATCATCCGAGTGATAATGCAGCGATTTTAACTTTTGGTTCAATTTGTCATATTCCGAGGTGAGAATAGATTTCAAATCTAAGCGGAGTTTAAAAATCTCGTCTAAGATTTGAGGTTGCATGGAAGTTTGGTGGAGCGTTTCCAGGTCGTGGATTTTTGCCAAAGTAGTCTCAAGTTTTTGGCGATTGTATTTGAGTAATTGGGCATTCAATTGGATCATTTTACCTCGAATGACAGCTTTAAAAGCTGACCATAGTGTTTGTGGGAGATATCATGGGTGTCATTATCCTGAAAGTACTGAAGTATCGTTTCTTCAATTTCCTTTTTGTAAATGGGATGGGAGTAAAGAAAACTATTGTTTCTCCATTGTCTAAGTGATGTGGGTTTGGAGCCGGTTTTAAAGTCAAAGACAATGGGAGCATGATCTGACCATGTTCTTGTTCCTATCTCCACCTTGGTAATTTTTGGGAGAGTAAAAATTCCAGCTAATACCAAATCTATTCTTGAGTAGGAGTTGTGTATTTTAGAGTAATAAGAATATTCAATAGATGAGGAGTTCAGGCATCGGAACGCATCATAGAGATCTTGTTTGTGTAACCAGGGGTCTAAGGATTCATTATTCTTGTTTCTTTCCCTGTTGGAAGAATCGGTAAGACTATTGGGGACGGTGTTAAAGTCCCCAAATAGAATAAGATCCCCTTGTTGTTTATCTCTGATTATCCTCATGATTTTGGTCAAGAAGGTCTTCTGTGCCCTGTTAGGAGCATAGATACAAGTGAGGGTAAACAGGTGGTTATTGATCTTGCATATGAGGATCATATACCGTCCCTCCGGATCCTCAATTCTGTCGATGTGTTCAAACACAACAGTATCTCTAATCATGATGGCGATTCCGGCTTTTTTCTTTTGATTGTTGGCATAGAAAATGTTTGGAAATTGTTTAATACTAATTCTCTGAGGTTGGAGTGAGGAGAATTTTGTTTCTTGAAGGCCTATTACATCAGCCTTAGAGTCCTTGATAGTTTTCCACAAAAAAAACCTTCTTTGGGGGAATTTAAACCGTTGGCGTTCAATGATAAAATCGTAGAGACATGGTTGGAATTAGATTGGTGTAAAGGGACTCGGCTGTAGTTTTTTAAAGTGGTGAGTGGTCTAGCTTGTTCAGAAATGGTGGTTTGTATACGTATATACTTTTTAACAAAGGAAGAGATAAAAAATAAATAATCTATAGATTGGTAAGCGTATAAGACGCCACACAATAAAACAATGGAGGGGATCAAGATCACGTTCTATATCCTCCTATATAGGCTCGTGTTTTTGGCTTGCGCCTCAGCCTGAAAAAGTGGGAGCTGGTTATTGGGAGTATATTGGTACCTAAAATTTAAGAGATAATTATTCCTAGGTCCTTGAGTGTGTCGAGACCTCTTTTTACCTCTGGGAGAGCATATAAACGTCCTTTATAGTGAAGCATAATTTTAGTCGGGTTAAAACCCCATTTATAGGGGATTGAGTTTTCCTGTAAGATTTTAGTGATTGGGGATAGTTCTTTTCTTTGCAACATGGTAGGCTTGGATATATCAGCAAAGACTCTAATGTGATGGTATGGTGTGGGCAATGACTTTTTTTCCTTCATGAAGTGCATTATTTGGTCTTTGACATGGAGAAAATGGAGTTTAATCAAAACATCTCTGGGAACATCTGAAGGTAATGAGTTGGGCTTTCTAAGACGGTATATTGAGTCAATCGTGAGATCAATATCCGTCAAAGTAGGGATTGCTTTTTTCAGTAGACGTTTTACAAATTGGGTAAGTTGGTCAGGTATGATTGATTCCTCAATGCCCCGCAATTTTAAATTCAGGCGCCTTTCCTTGTCATCTAATTCTGTGAGTTTGGATTGCATGATTTTGCATTTCCCCTCAAGAATTGAGTGTTCTTTAGTGAGAGTCTCATGCTTAACACTTAGAGCAGATAGGTCAGATTTAGTTGTGTCCGCTTTATGTGAGATAGTGTCTACGTTGATTTGTAGGAGATCAAATTTAGACTCCAGTCTTTGTTCAAATGAGTTGTTCTTTCTATCAAGGGCATAAAAAATGTCCTTGAAGAAGTCTTTATTGATGGGCCCTGTCCAGTCGATCCCTTCAAACGTGTCTGATGCTTGGGAAGAGGGAGATTCCCTCCTCGGCTTTTGTTTGAGGGGACTGGTATTTGGGGTATTGTCTGATTCAGAAGAATCAGGAGAGTTTCTAACATGTTGGGTACCAGATTTCTTATTGGTGGCTAAATCTTTCCTCTTTTGGGA
Organism: Allobates femoralis; assembly: GCA_033576535.1. Classification (NCBI taxonomy): domain Eukaryota; kingdom Metazoa; phylum Chordata; class Amphibia; order Anura; family Aromobatidae; genus Allobates; species Allobates femoralis. Next base: position 1,273 of record JARQOC010002512.1, on the reverse strand, counting down.
AGGAGCCTGTGGTTTAACAAAGTTGGTTTCGTCCATGGGGGTTTGAGAAGGGATGTCCTGGTCACTGTAGGAGTGTCTAGGAGATCTAGATCGGTGTTTGGCTTGGGCATGAGCAGATTTGATAGGCAATCTGGATGAGTTAGGAGAAGCCATGTCCAAAGCTTTTGTATTAATAGTATGTTTCAATGCCGGCTAGTATGGGATGTGGCGGATATAATTTTTTTTGAGGGATATTTCCCGATATAATCCAATGTGTGGGTGTATAAGCTGATCAATAAATTTGAATGGAATAAGAATACTGGGGGAGAGGGAGAGTCAGAGAGTGGATTATAGTAGGATTATCACTGCCAAGACCCTGCAGGTGATGTGGAGGCAGTAGAAGCAGAGTTGCCAGAAGGGGATTGCGTGGGACAATTATGTCCAGGAAGAATTCTCCTGGAAAAGTGGATCTAGTTGTGTTTTAGAAAATGGGAAAGATTCAGAGAAGTTTTTGGAGTAGGAGAGAATTTCTGCCCCGAGAAATAATTATAAGTGGGAATCTAGAGGGTCTGTGTCAGCAGGAGAATTTGGTAGGAGTTCCACAAAATAGTGTCACCAGAATTGAGGGTCAGGAGAGATGCAGGAATCAAATAGGGGGTTTTAGTGGTTGAGTAGAGAAGTCAGAACAGAATGCAGATTCAAACCTCCATAAAGGAGGTGACAATAGAGATTTAAACCTTGTTTATGATTTTATGTATGATAAAACAAAGCTGTGATTGTAGTGTATATCACGATGTATTAGAAAATTAAAGCTATAAACAGTGTTTGAGAAATGTGTAACTAATTAAGGTGTAAACCAGGGAAGAGTAGAGTAGATATATCAAATATGGGGTTTCAACGTAGAGATAGAAGAGTTACATAGTGGAGAAGACAGAAGTGGGAAGTAGTAAGGATTTATATCAGAAAGTCATGTAGAAGATTAGAAGTAGAGAAATGTGAAAATAAGGTTAAAGCAGAAGACAAAGAGCAAAAGATATGGAAATATCAGACAGAGGAGTATACCTACATGACCAGGAGAGCGTCCAAGGGAGGCAGAAAATAATTCGCAGTAACAGAGACTCAGATCCAGTAGTCCAGAGAAAAAGGTGGTTTCAATAGTAGAAGAGAGAACAATCCCGTAATGTCGCTCGGACTTCAAAGTTGTCAAAGGTCCTTGTGCGGATGTCTCTGGGGATATCTGAAGCTCAAAGTTCAGAGGAGAAAGAAGCTATAATAGTAGGTCCAGTAGGGATTT